>PNEQ01039356.1:0-14936 GCA_003012365.1 Medauroidea extradentata | reverse complement strand
AATGACTATTATGTAATTTTTCTCAAAGATGATTTTCACGGGCTTGTATATTTTGCTCATCAACGAGCATCAACACGGCTATTGAAATATACTCAACAACGTGTGCTATTGTTTTACCATAGCACTGTTATGTTCCGGTTACTGTTTGGGAAATGCGAAAGGTACTGGGTTCGTTTCTCAACCCAGTCTGGATGTAAATTTGCATTCGTATAAAATGGTCACTGAAATGTTTCTAACAACATTCGTCACAGAATCAGCTCGGAATACATGAAATTTACCTTGGCGCATTAAAAAATGAGGACGGGAGGTGTTGGGCACAGTTGGGAGGAGAGGGCGGCACCAATCAGCGTAATATTTTATAAAAATTTCATTGTACTTATTTATTTATTTAGCTAATCCAGCTGCTGATAATTTTCTTAGAATTCAAATCTAAGTCCGATATATATATATATATATATATATATATATATATATATATATATATATATATATATTGTGTTTTATTGTTGAACATCATTGTACCTTAAAATTTTAAAATGACGGCAATTAATAAATAAATCTTTCCTACCTGAAAGAAAACAACTCTTTAAAGAGCAATAATTACGTATATGAGAATATTAAAACTTCTATTTTCGTTCCAATATTGAATAGACTCTGTACATTAAATATTTAAAAAAGCCTATTTTCTTGACGTCTCTTTCCGTACACTTGTTACAAAACAATAATAAACAAGTTAACTTTTAAAATTCTTGGTATTGCCGGTATAAGGTTGAACAGTCATGTCAATGTAAATTTTTAAAATAAAGCTTATTGTTTAAGGAAATGTCTTTCCTAATATATAAAACAACATACTAATATGAAAATGTGAACACTATTATTCATTATGGTATTTCATTGTTTTAACTTTGAATAATAATTTCAAATAAATATTACGTTAATAATAACTTCAAGGACTAATTCTTCAAACTCTTCAAAATCATAATAAGTTGAAATCTTACATCAATGACCACTGACATTTGTCTGGTAACATTAGTCATAGAATAAACTCGGGACACATTAAATGTACTGTGCCACATAAAAAATGAGGGTGGGGTGTGTTGGGCACAGAGACGAGGTGGGGTAGCTAATGTGAATAATAGTTTATAAAAATATGTATGTATGTACGTATAGATGTACATACTTTTTTTTACTTTAAAAAGTTGGGTAAAGAATCAAGCTGCTGATATATTTCTGGGATTCAATTGTTTTGTGTTGTATTGTTGAACCTCACTGTAGGGCCTACATTAAATATCAAAATGACGATAGTTGAAAAAAAAAATTTCCTTACTTAAGACAACATTTTAATGAGCGATAATCACGCGTGAACTTGAAACCATGTTTTTTGTATTCGCTCCGATGTTAAATAATTACTGCACATTAAATGTTTCAAAATGCTTATTTTAAGAATTCTCTTTCCTTACACTCGTTACAACACAATACTATGCAGTTATTTACATGAGCATTTAACTTGTAAATTTATTACTACTATACAGTAGAACAGTAATGTCAAATTAACTTTTTTTAAATAAAGCTTATTATTTAAAGAAATATCTTTCGTGACACTTAAAACATTGTACTAATGTGAAAATTCTTATATTGTTATTCATGGAATACGTATTTTTGTATAAAACTCTTATTTAATGTGTTACCGTAAATACTGAAATAACACTACGAGGAATCTCTTCACAACACGTAAAGGGGCCGAGGTTAGCACAGTGGTTAGAACACTCGCCTCCCACTAAGCCCATCCGAGCTTGACCCTGGCAGGGTCGGTACCCATATTTTCGCATATGGGAATCGTTCAAGACGATGTCGCTGATCGGCGGGTTTCCTCGGGGATCTCCCGTGTCCACACCCCTTCATTCCGACGCTGTTTCATACAACATGTCATCCCTCGTCAGTATTTAACGCGCATTATATTAGTTTATCTACGAAAAGAGCACACATTTCTAACTATGTAGCCACAATTTTAAAAAGTTCGTCACGTCACGCCTAATTAGAAACATAATTTTCGGGCCCCTCAAAACTGCAAAAACAAAATGTTTTCCCAGGCTGCTGTATCTGGAAAAATAACAACCGGATAAAAAAAACAATACAAACACGCATTAGACTTCGAACTGTGCTGCCCAAAAATAAAATAATTGTGTCACTGCACTGCGCTGCACACGAGCCAAGTGGCTTGCGTGAAGAAGCGATAATGCATGTCATATACCGGTCAGAGGCGCCCTTATCTCTTCATCGATTTTTAATCTCTCACACATACACTCAGTCTATTCAGGGAGGGGCCTTATTGGTGTTCAAAAGCGATAAAATCAAAAGTTTATATTTTTATGAAATATTGTTAGTTTTGCAGACAATACTTCTGAGTACATGTTACTCTTACATAAAAATTTTATCTCTCATAGTTTTCTCATAACGGGGTGTCAAAGTCAAACTTTGCTTGTTACACTGTCATGCAAATAGTGAAAACCAACTGACATACTTAAACAAAATTATTCACTGTGAACTTACACCTTATGAGTTACGTAATAAAACATTTAAAAAATACACAGCGTAGTACTTAGAATTTAAAAATATCGCATAAGTACAGAAAAAAGTAGAAATTCAGCAATTATTTTTAAATAGTTCGCGGGATTTTACAAATGTTTTATTACGTCGCCCATAGTATGTTATTTCACTGTGAATTATTTAACGCAAGTAGGTCAATTAATTTTCATTATTAGCATGGCAGCAGAAAATGCAAATTTTTGCTCTGACGCACCGTTATGAGGAAACTACGCCATCTAAAATTATTTCGTAAGAGGAAACTTCACTGACAAGTATCGCCTACAAAACTACACTACTTCATAAAAACATAAAATTATGACTTTATCGCACATGGACACCCTTAATACATTCAACGTGTGTATTAACACCAGTTCCCGTTTTTATCGAAATATAATTATGATCATACGAAACACAACACATTTAGTCCGTTAATTACAAATTAGTTTATGTTGAGAAACATTATCCCTTGTTTGGTACTGCTGAATTCAGGACTGAGGAAATTACGTCTCTCAATGAACAGCTGTTTCTCCAGCAATACAAACACCGAAGTAAAAGTGTTACTTATTTACTATAGATAAACATGTAAATCTACTATTATTTATGTACTCTCTTTTTCATGAAATATTTTATTTGTTTTCTCCAGGACGTGGTTAGTTTTCCATGATCTTGCCTTTGAGTATGATGCCTGCGACAATTCTTAATGCACTCGTCTTCTTGCCGCGTATTTGTGTGAGTGAGGCACGACACCAAGGGCGAAGTTTACCGGCTTATCTGGCGAGCGGCAGGGAGGGGGTACACGGCGTGTGAGGAGCGGCAAGGAGAAGGAACGCGGCAGTGCGCATGCTACATGCTACATCCTACTTTTTTTTAAGTCGGTTAAAAATATGCTAAGTATTGAGGTTCAACAAAATTTATTGCACCCCTTACCAGATATGAAATGTCAGTTACTGACCGTACAAATATGCATAGAAATGCTAAAACCACTACAAACTCTTCACAGTAAAGCGAGTACTTTGGATAAATATGTTCAGAATATTCACTGTGTTAGCCTATCGTGGTGACCTCATACCTTGACCTCTGATTTAAGTGAAATCTATACACACTGCTTGTTACCTGAAGTGCTGTGTTTGTGTTAACAAACTGAAGAAATATACAAATTACCTGAAAGTAGAAACGTAATCACGGCTTTAAAAATTACTGACTTTACCATGAAAATCCTATAGAAGTAAAAATCATATGGCGAATTGCAACCTAGAACATGTTAACACAACCAAGTTAGAGCTTTCATTGTGAGTCTGTCAGCTCTGAATAGGAACGTGAAATGAAATATTATGTTGTTACGGTCTGTAGGTAAAATAAACATTTTTAAAAGGCTACTTGAATAAACTTGAGATAGCCGTTCTCACCGCTGCATTTCTTCCTACCAACCTACAAAGGTGAGATGACATAAGTGTGGAGCAACGACAAAATGAAACAGTGAACGAGAAAACCCCAATTTCAACACGGTCCGCACCTAAGAATCTGGGACGGGTAAACCTTCTAGAAAATTGTAAAACGCTTCTTTTATACCGAGAGCACATAGATTCACATAGGAATATTTACTGCGCTCTTAGCGACAGATGTCAGTAGCATCTACTTCGTATGCTGCCTGTGTTGACAGTTATGTTTCTACAACTCTGAAAACGTTATCACTAACAACATTAATGAGATATAGAATAAATTTAACAACTATTTTCTCAATAATGTGGTAAATGAAATAATACCTACAAATAATGACGAAGGTACGTGCAATTGAACATAAAAAATGTGAATATAATGGTGCAAACCACACATGTGAATCTATAATGAATTCTTTGAAATTTAAAACTTCTTGTTAATATAATGAATTAAGTAGTAAACTCATAAAATTTTGTGGCAGTGAGCTTAGTAAACCTAAGTGTAATATGTAAAAAAATTTTAAAGCACTGTTATCTTTCCTGACAGACTAAACCATGCAGTAACCATCCCTACACGTGCCTAGAAATGGGAATATAAACAAAATAACAAATTATACATCTATAGCCCTATTAACCACCTTTTTAAAGGCAATTAAAAAACTTATTTACAAAGATTGTATGATCATATAACAACATATCAAATATCACCTCTTTCACATTTTGCATTCCAACATGATTATTCAATAGAAAATTATTTTTTCAGTCAATCAATACTATTATAGAAGCATTAAATAAAAATCAACAGGTGGTTGGTGTGTTAGGGGCCTGTATGATTTAGAACAAGTATTTGATTTTGTAAATTATAATGTATTTTACAAACAAAAATACATCATTATTGGATAAGGAATAATTTCCAAAAGTTTTTTGTCTACTATCTTAGTGAAAGAATACAGGTGATACATCTAAAAAGTAAAGACAGCACGGAAACCTTTTCTGAAGTAGTCAAAATAAAAAAAATTGGTGCCCCAGGGATCTGTTTTGGGTAATCTTTCGTTTAATTTGAAGAAATGACGTTCCAAATTTCATCTATGGACAAGGCAACACTATAATATTTGCTGATGATACATGGTTTTTGGTATGTCATAAAACAGATGATCAGTTAATGGCAAAAGTCAAGGAGGTTGATTCAAAATTATCTGACTGGATTATATCCAACAAATTAGTAGAACATTTTTATAAAACCAATTTTACTATATATTTTCTACACAAAAGAGTGCAAATCACATATGTATTGAAATGATTATAAATTTAATAAAGTCGATGATGATAAACTTCTGGGAGTATTGATAAAAAAAAGTGTTAATTGGGAAAGCGATATTTCTTTTCTAATCCCAAAATTGACTCCGGCTGTTTTTGTACTTAGCTGCATGAGCAATGTAGCGAATCATAAGATACTTAAAACCATCAATTTCGCATATTTTCATTCATTAATATCTTATGGGATAGTTATTGTTTTTGGAGGAAGGGGTAGGGGTACGAAAATTCTGATGACACTAATAAATATTTAAATAACAAAATACAGCAATTAGAATAATTACACAGAATTACAATACTGAAGTCAAAAATGCAAATAAAGAAACCGCCATATGAAACGATCCTCTAATAAGTAAAAACAATAACTTCATGTTATTTTTGATTCTTAAATGCGTCGGGGGACCGCTAAGTGAATAAAATAGGTAGTTATAATTATGAAACATGAAACACAAAAAATGCAGTAAAACTTCCGTATGATGTATGTACTGTACATATGTGACAATTCCACAGATAAGCCCAATATGCTATATTTACATTGAGTTTTTGGCTTGATGCATCATTTAGTGGATTTGGTCTTGCTGTTTTATTCTATTCCATTTCAATTCCTAATTATTCATCTGGTTTACTTAGTGGTCCTCCGGGCCCGAAGCGTTAACGAGTTAATTAAAATAATTAGAACTAACTATTACGAGATTTTTTAACTTTTTGAAGTATGGTTTTTGCGTCAGGGTTTTTTAAATTTTTAATTTAAGTGTTATTTGCAGTTATTCAAACTTTAATACTTCTAAACTTATTGTAAAAAGCAAAGATAGTTCCGAAAAAAACACTACACCAACAAAGTCCGTTAGGGTTTTCATTAAATAATAATAAGATGAACGTATGCTGACTACACGAATATAAAACAGCTTAAGACTAAAAGCGGTACAAACATTTTTTTTTTTTTCGGGAGTTTGTCGGCGTTGTTCGGAGACACTGTGGGCAGAATGCAAGGTTGCATTTAGCCTGGTTCAAGTTTGCCGAAACTAATATACTTTTGTTTTTTGACAGCTTTGTCTGCAAAGAATTGTCATTTCAAATCTTAACATTTAGTTACATATGCAGCTTAGACCTACGTACTGTATGTGTTTGACTAAAATCTAACTTCGACATGGAATTGACAACAAATACATAAAGTATTACCTATAGTGCCACAAAACTGAAAATGCATAAAAATCAAAGTTTCTGAATTCATATAGTTTTGATGATTGAGTATCCGCGATTCTGATAGCAATCTTTATTACGACTGCACACAAAAAGTCACTGCTTTTTTAACACCACCGGTTATGTAAAAACTAAAATTTACGTAACACTAGTTGGTTCCCGCAACGAAGTTGCGAGGTTTTCTATTTAATGCGATAATGTTTCTGAAAAAAATAATCGAAAAGTGCTAAATGGGGTAAAATGATGTTAATGGCAATTAAAATCCATTTTTAGAAACATTTTGAAAAGGAAAATTACTCAACACATTTTTTTTGGTTAACCTGTTCTGCCTCCCACCTCCCCCGAACTATAATTTGTTTTGGTAGAAACTTGTATTTTCTCACAAAATTAAAATCATTTTGGGCACCTCGTCCTGTCCCTACAGGCCTACCCCCTTTGACCCGCCTCCCTCCAAAAGTTAATTTTTTGTCAGCTTTAAATTTTGGGGTTGCACACGCTCAACTCACCTAAGTTTTATAGTATATTTGCTAGGTTTTAGGGTGTCCCATTCTGCCCCTCTGTTCCGTTCCCCCTCCCACCACCCTGCTTAAAAAAATAATTCAAACCACTCACTAAGTTTACTTATTCATTAAATTTTTTGGGCATCCTGTTCGGTCCCTCTAACTTGTTTTGCCGTCTCCCGCCCAATTTTTTGCAGAAATTTCATCGCAGTTGGATGACTGGTATTGAACCGCATAGAAGACGAACAATCAATCATTTTTGGGACATAAACTAGCAGTCCACCTGCGGCATAGCTCGCATGTATTACTCGTAACAGCGAGTAGTTACTTCAATTGAAAGATATCTTTGTACGCCAGATTAGTAGCTCGGCCATCAAGTGTTAGTGTAACTAAGCTGCAGGTTGAGCTAACTCTGCAGCTAGCTACGTAGCTATAGCTGCCATCTGAAAAACAGTCAATCTATTCCAGCCAATCTTAACAATTATCCCGGGCCGTATTTATAGTCATAAAATAGACCTTGAATATGAGAGGGTATTTTGTTGGTAAAAATAGTATACGTGATATGATGACTTGTTTACATCTAGTGCGATTATTGATGGCAGTGTCCTCAATACGTAGGCATCTAAAGTTATTCAGAAATAAATAAAATATTCACTCACTGGGCAAATAGAGGTTGTACAACTATATGTAACGGTATAATTGCAGAATGTTAACTTCCCTATAAGTTACTTCTGTAATGCTGTAGCTGTACCATAAAGTGGGTATACTTTGCACCAGAATGGGTAACTTTGCAACACCAAATATATTGTTTTATAGGACGTTTGGTGAAGGAAAACCAGATAATTGCTGGGTATTCTAAAAAATTAATTTGATATACTCAGATAATGATCACTAATATTCCACCAATCAAAATACAGAAATATTATTCGTGGTGCAATGTTACCTGTGATGGTGTAAAATATACCCAGTTTACGGTACTTGCCTTTTGAATTGTCTGCTTTGAGATGTTTACAGAGGAAAACATACCATCCCCTTCAAACGGGTATTTTAGTTTTTTTTTTCTCATCATAAAAACTGAGCTAATTATTTATCGTGTTTACGTAAACATTCTGAAGCGAAATATACCTCAGTTTCTCAACTGGTTAGATGGATATCATGGGGTGAATGAAAACAAATTTTGCACTTTTTCGCCTTTTTAGTGATCGAACTTTGCAAAATCTTACCATCATGTGTTAAAAATGTATGTAAGTATCCAACTAAGATGAAAATCCCGACAACAACCCATTGAGTCAAAGTGTAACCGACGATTCATTTAATAACTTAATAATAGATATCCAATATTAAACGAAACCACATTTAAGGTCTTTTCACCTCCTTAAAGACTGAATTTCGTAAGTCCCTTAAATTGACTAATATGTTTTTCATGTCTGACCCATTTACGTAAACGTCAGGACGATAGGCCGTCGGGTTCGAACTATGTAGACGAATCTTAATAAGCACATTTCACCCTTTATAAAACACATTTCACCCCTATTCATCCCCTTAGGGGACGAATTTCGAAAAATGCCTTCTAGTTCTCACATACGACCTACAGGGAGCTCACACAAAAAATTTCACATTCCGAGGTTTAGCAGTTTGGGCTGCAGTTTGATATGTCAGTCAGTCAGTCAGTGTTCTCATTTATACATAGAGACGAGTACGCCGACATCGCTAATCAATAACAAGTAGTGTTATTGTTTGTCTGAGTGTCTTTATGGTCATGAAGGGCAAACTATAACACTGGCAATGAAATAAACACACTGCCATGGATGCATTCACAGTGGTTTACTACAAATTACCTTAATTATAAAAATTTTGCTGAAACTTAACAGAAAATTTTCGGAACATACATATTTGGTTCGTTGATTAGAATTATAGGATCTTTTACAAACACGCTTCACTGATGCGCGGGAACAACTAGCCTGTTCGGGTCATTCCGCACAAAATGGGACATTACAGTGATTTTAAAAATATGTTTATAGCTACATGTGTACAGAAATTTCGAAATATTTAATGTTTGAACATTCAAACATAATCAAAAATTATTGTTTAGAAACGTCTGCAAAGGTAGATTTTTAAACTCAAAGTTTGTATTTGTGGCTGCTTGTCTTAAGTTAATAATGGTATTATTTTAATTTGCTGTTACCTTATGCATATTTTTTAAGTATGTTTTAATCAAGGTACCTTTAAGAAAACGAAACAGCATACACTTACAGTTTTTGTAGAATGATTATTATCGTTTCGGGGTTTTAGGTTAAGAGTGTTCTACGTCACACTCGTGAAGGAAAACATACAAAAGTTTCCACAGAAAAGAAACGGATTTTGTTAACCCAGACATACTATGTCATAACAACGTCAAGCGTGTATATCCTCGAATAAAAATATTTAGAGTGTGAAATAATTAGTTTAAAACAATAATAGAGGTGTCACGGGTGTGACATGTTTTCTGTCACGGGTGTGTCTGACTTTATTTAGAAGTACAGTAAGAAGTATAATTTTTATTATAGAGCTAAGAGTAATGACTTATTTCAGTCTTCCTGTTATTTGGAGTTTCTGCGGATATTGTAATTATAATGATTGTAGATAATTGTTAGTAATTTGTAACCAATTGTGTGATTGAGATCCGTAGGGCTTTATAAAGTACTTTCAGGATCAGTTAAGATCCAGGATTTAGTTTTGTTTGATCTAAATCTGTCTGCTGTGTTATAATACAAACAGTTATCCTTAAAACTATATCCAAGAATGTTACTTGTTAGGCCTATGTGTTTTACATTGCCATGACAATAGCCGAAGCTTGTGAGATATTCATAAATACCAGTGCTCTTCCCAATACTATTGTGACTAGGAAGTCAGATTAGAATGAACTGCAACCAGATTTTGTTGTTCCAATATCTCGCACAACCTGCAAGTACCATTCTAAATAAAAATAAAAAAACTAATTATTTCGACGAATAAAACCATAGATTCAAGTATTCTGAGGTGTATTCAATTCAGACTCTCAGTGATGCTTCTGAAGATATAGCCACATTAACGTACAGAGATGAAGGATAAATCAGGCCAGAACCAAAAAAACTGGAAGACACTTATTCCCTGATAAACCTGGAAAGCTAAAATGAACAAAAAAAGAAGTAATCTGTTAAAGATGGGAATTGAAATTGGTTTGCTATTCGTACTTTGTGATACCAATGGTAAACTCTTCAAGGCAAACAATGATGACATTCGTTACATGAATAAAGAAAGTCTTCTCAGTGTATTAAAATATCCAGATTTAAGGGCGTACTAATAAAGCATAATTATTTATATCTGAAAAACTAAGCATAATTTTTTGTCTGTGAACTTGTGCTAGTTCGTGTGTGTTAACATCTTAATGAATGAAACATGCTGGACGATAATAGGACGACAGTGAAAAACTTTTTCCCTGACACAAACCATTTTGTCATACCCGTGACGGGACCACACTGTCAGTATAATGCAAAATTAATCAAGAACTTTACTTAGCTGTTATGTTTACATATTAAAAAACTACAGATTTTGTATAAATGTAGTCCTGAACGAATTGAAATTTTATTGGTATTACATTCACACAATTATGATGCAACAAGTCCAAAATTTGTAACACCCTTGAGGCAAGGATTTCTAATGATAACTTCACCTGATTAAATTATATTTTATTATTTGTGTATTAATTATATAGGGCAACTGAGTGGTTTATTAATGAACTTCAAAAGAACATATTTCATTTTAAGATAACTAGTTTTTTCTGTGTTTGAAACTGTCTGTAAGCCACACCGGTGGCAATGGAATGACGCAGCAGTGTGGTGAGGAAATTTTCGGTTCTGCGCTATGTATATTCTCATCCCGAGACCAGACGACTGGGGTAGCTTCTGCATCGTAGCTTTATTGCCGTTTATCGACCTTGAGTCTCAACCCTGTACTATACCACCCCCTTCCCCCTAACCACCCTTGCAAGTCCCTTCGACAAAAGGCGACATCCGGCATATCAGGCAGCTAGCTACCGGCCTTCTGTCTGAATAATTTAGTTCTGAAGTCTACTACATGGCAGCGCTACCCTCCAGACCTCCAAAACCCCGAGCTTCGGTCCCCCACCACCAGGGCGACACGAAATTTTGTGCAACACGAAAAGCCTAGGCGTTGAAAGTCTGTATATCTTAGTCGTCTGTGCCCGTGTTGTTCTATGGCGTTATGTTTTTGCTATGTGTGGTTAGAAATGCCGTTGTTAGTGTTTTATTTATTTTTACTTCAGTGCATGACCCTGCTTCAGTGTAAAGCCGGATTCACACGTCCACAGATCGTCCAGAACATACAGAACAGACAGTACAGATGACCGTTCATGCGTATACAGATCTTCGGTGTACCCATGATTCAATTCGTTGTTTATATTGGGTTGTGTTTACATGTGAAGTTGCGTTTGTGGGCGTGGCATTTAATGAAATATTTTTAACTTTTATCACGAGATAGCTTTATGCAGCTATCAGCTAAATTATCTTGCGTGTATTTGGGGGATAGTTACATAAATCGTAATCTATTACTACAGAATTCTGTGGTAATTGATGGAGTAGTGCAAATGAGAAGTGACAAGTGTTTTTACCGACTTCACTTAAATTTATACTTGTGTGTCTTAAAAAATAAATGTGATAGAGACGGGAATCAATATTTTCGATAAGTTTCTTTGCGTTTAAAAACAAATAAATATCTTCCGAAAAGAAGACACTCAAAGCAATATTTCTAGTGTGTCGGCAAACTGAAGAAGCCTGCATACGAAAGTTTGCACCAGCAGTTTTATATCAGGTAAGTCATGTACTTTTTTCTTTTAGTTAGGTATTTGACTGTTGCGAAATCAAGCTTTTTTTTAGAAGAAAATAAACTTTACATAGTAGTGTTAAGATTCGACACAAACAGATCAGTCCCGATATTCACTAGCCTAATTTTGTGGGTGCCTACATTCAGTCAAGTCATAGCGGGAAGATAAATAAAAATCTAGCAATGAGTAGGCATATATAAAAATATAAATAGGGAAGTTTTTAAAATTTTTCAAAGAAGGGAAACTGAATACAACTGAAGGAGACAGACAATTTTTAAAATTGTATTGATGTTGTAAGTTACAGGTTTATGAGTTCAGTTATGTTAGTGTTTCAAAAAGAACTATAGTAAGTTAAAGAATTAGGTACCGTACAGCAATGGGTAGCAGGGTGGGTGAAGGATAAATGGAGAAGACTAGGGCAGGCTGGTGAGGATGAAGGGAACATTTGGCCATCAGTAATGTTAAAGGAACTAGAGTGGAACTCATTGTTCGAAAGGAGAGGAGTGGTAAAGCTGGTCAGGATGTACAGAGTGGTAAACTTAGAGGGAGGTTAGGGTATGTTAGGCTGCCTATTAACTACGGTAGAGTAGGATAATAGGGAATAATAGTGAAAAGGTTCAGAGCAGAACATAGCGGGTACTAGTTTATGATTAGGTTGGTGAGGGAGTTGAATTTGCTGTAGGAATAGCAAGCGAGGGTGGTTAGAAGGTAAAGGAAGGGATTTGTAGGTGGTTTGATGTGTTCACAGCTTTTGTTAGCTAAAAAAATCTTATTATTTTTGTAACATCCAAAACAGTGTTGTGTATTGTTTTACAAAGATAATGTTTTACTGTTTCAGGCAAGCCACTGTCAGAGTATTACTCATACCCTTATGACGTACCATTTGGTTTACAAGACAACAAGTATTGTTTCTTTCTTCGTAGAGGTATAAGAGGATGGTAACCAGAGACTCATCAGTTGTGCTACCGCTGTCAACAACTAGTCCTGAACTGCAGCTTCCTGAAGATGGCGTGCCATCATTTGTCGTGGAATTGTAGGTGTATGTGGTAGACAAGGTTGTGTGCAAAGTGCTCAGACTGATTCTGTGAAGTTGTACAACATGAGTTAAGTGAGTGGAATATGGTGAAGATGGCTGTGTTTCCTACCACTGCATTATAAGTTATCATCGAAGTGCAGCACATAAGTAGGCCTCGGTACTTAGTTTAGCTTACTTTAGTTCCAATGTATTTTTTTTCTTTTTTATTTTGCATCAAGATACAAGTCAAGTTTTGTGTTAATTGAACGAGTGTGCATTTGGAAGGGTGGATTTTCCCAACTTGTAACAGGAATACATAACTCAATAGTTAATTCTTGAAAATTTTTTAAAATACTAGATATTGTCTTCATTACCTAGCAGTTGTCATTACTGAGTAAATAAATTTGACACATCTAAAAATATATTGTGTTGCTGGTTTTATAGCTACGGTATATTTGAACATATAAGCCACCATGTGGTAAAATAAACATTACATTTTTAAGAAATGCTCATCTACTATGTCGTAAAAATTTTCAGCATGTGTTTGTATATTATGATATGGGCTACTGATTTTAATATGCCTGAACTGTACATTTACAATTGTTCTTCAATAAATGCTTTAAAATTTATCTCCTTCGATTGTGACATTAATGTGTTATTTTTTTGAGACGTAAAACAATGTGAGATTATTGTTCATCCATGTAGACCTATGTTGTGGACCCGAGAGACACTGAACCACTGTTTTCAAGGCAAGAGCTGTAGCTCCAACATTGTTTTTCATTTTGTGTTAAGGAAAAAAGTCAGTAAGTTACTGTTGTTAATGTGTGTGTGTCTTCTTCAATAATATGCAGTAAATAGGTAATCTAATACAGTATAGATATTGTGAGCTTTTTTTCTAAGACAAACTTTCTCATCTGGTTTTCACCAAAAGGTTAGAAATGTGAATTCCTCTGACACAATAAGATCTTAGAAATTTAACACTGTTCATCCCATTACACTGCCAATTTATGTTATCAAGAGTTTTAGTAAAAAAACTGGGTTTGGGTAAAGTGATTGTTACTGAAAACTGCCTCATCACAGTTACAATACGTGAATAGTAAAGAATGCAAAAAAATTTAATTCAAATTTGTGTGTCTGAACTTAGGGTGCTTACTGTATCCTTAGGAAATGTGTAACTGGCACACACTTTGTATAGGTGTGCAAAAGTAAATAATTGCAGTGTTCCAATGAAAGTAGTATCCAAAATAATTTAAATATGCACGTTCAGCTATATAACAAGCATCATTGCCAAGTGTGTAGTGCAGCAGTCAAAAGTCTGACCTAGATTTATTAGGCATATGTATTCTTGCGCGCATATGATGCTTGTGCTACTGTGTTACGTAATAGGTTCTGTAATCCTTCAGTTTGAATTACAATGTTAACTGTTTATGGACTATGTGCGCATATTGATTAAAATAAATTTAACTCATTTTCAAACCATTCAGTTCAATAATCCTAACACGTAAATTCATGCCTACAAATTAAAAAATAAATAAAATACTGTTTAAGTCATTCATTTCATTGATGCATTCAATGGTCCACTGCAACGTTCTTCTCATATAAATGTGGTTTCCTAGTTGATGCTCACTGGAACACATACAGTACCTAGTTTTACGTTTGTGACGGTCACAACATAACAGGTAAGTGCAATACTGCTGCAAGGGCAATTTGAAAACTTCAGATCAATATTTGGCTAATTATTTAATGATTACAATTTGTTGCAGATTTCTGAGTTTCAACTTTGTACCTTCCATACACGTAGTTGAAAAAGTTATAAAAGAAATTTTATTTTTGCAGCTTTGTAGAGAATTGTAGTGTGTGTGGAGGAAAACTGAGTAGGGTAAACAGTCTATTCTTTGGAAGTATTTGATGTACTGGATTTGACTGGTTGAGTTGGTAACAATGAACAGACAATATATGTACCTACGGTTGTGCTGCAAAGTGGGCACTGAACTGTGAGATAAAGGAAAAATTGTACTGTAATA
>PNEQ01039344.1:0-13519 GCA_003012365.1 Medauroidea extradentata | reverse complement strand
CATTAAGATACGAATAATCAGAATGTTTTTTAATTGTCGGGTGTGACAAATCGAAGGCAAATGCTTTGTGAAATGCAATCAGATGCAATAACACAGTTCCTACTAAAACATATGTTTGGATACCTTAATGCTACCCACTAATGTACACTTTAGCGCTAGCTGACAATGGGTTCATGTAATTTTCCGGACCATTAGGATCATCTTCTTTAGTGCAAAGAACATCAACCACGTCCAAACTTACACTCGAATCAGAAGACTAAAGAACTTGTGGCACTCCTTCTTCAAGAAACACACGCAATGTATCAAGCGAGCCCTGACAGTTATCCTTGATACAATTAGAACCCAAAGAGTGTGGTGAAGTAAAGTTATTCACCAAGAGAATTTTAAATGATGAGGTAAATGGTGTGCAGGATGGCATGGTGTTCCGCACTCCATGACTGCGAATGTTGCCAAAAAAAAATCTTCAGGGGGCCTTAGTTCAACACTCTCAGAAAAAAAATTTTAATCCCTTCTTCTGACGGTTGCTCCTTTTAAGCCTTATATTGTGTGTAGCCACTTTTTTTACAGAAGGATGCCTTCTTGTTTTCCCTTTGCTGTCCACGAACTGGAATGACTTCATAACTTGAACAGCTTCATTCCAAAACCCAATACGACTCGACATATTAGAAATTGCACACCTTAAATGTTTCCCATTTTTGGCTTTCACACAGTTACCGCTTATGCTGTCAAACAGCATATCCATAAATAAAATCAGGTCTGCAGTGTCTGTTGCCTTTGCTGTAACAGAGTAGTTTGTTTTACCTGCAAAGATGGAAAGAACATGATTAAAGTTTGTGACTCAATACTCTTTGTTACTGCTACATAATCCCTATAATTGAAGAATGCTGCAATCTGTTACCTTTGCTGAAACACACTGTGAAGAATATGAACACAGATCTACACAAAATAACATGCAACCCACAAATGCAACTTTTATGTTCACAATCTCTCTACAATATGTGTAAAATTGTCTCACAGAAAGCCAGAATTTGTTGCCATTCACAGTTGTCGCTGTGATGAGGATCTATGCTAAATGCTTTTATCTGTCTGATCACAATCTGACGAACCTTTGACGATTGTACATCCTGGTCACATAACCTAGAAACCTAACAGACTACTTTTCGTACCGACCACGTAAAGTATGGTACTGGTGCAACGTATTTATGTAACAGCATTGTCGTCTCACATAGCCATTGGTTGCTTGTGAAGAAGTACAGTCAATAAAACTATGTGGAGAAAAATTATTAGGGTTGTGCGAATGTGGCTTTTTGTTTAATGAAACAAAAGTGATAAATAGGCCTATGTCAATTTCACGAAATCGAAATGAAAATGAAAACTAATTTTGTAAGAGATTGACCCAAATGAAAGTTAAACAAGAATTTTATAATGGTGTAAATTATTTCATTCTGTATTTATTCAACTCGGTGGGGTACATTATCAGCTATTTTGTGTCGTATTATTAGTGGTCGTACAGTGTAACAGTAGTTTGAAATATTCCTGCTATGCAGGCATTGAAAAATAACTTTACAGCAGAAGCCTACGAACACTTTAAAGCTGAAGTTGTTAGTAAATTATATGAACAATTGATAAGAACTCAAATATTCATGAAAGTTGAGTATTTTTGTTTCATTAGATTATCACCAAACAATTTTCTTACTGAAACTCAAACATGAAAGTTCATACTATTCGTTATCGCTTCAATTTAACAAAATTTTGCTCAACCCTTAAAATTTTTAGTTTTTGGGTATTACAACTTACTTCCTTACAATTTTCAGTTTAGTGAAAAATAACAGACAAACAGATCCATCGAGCTGAAAGAAATGTCAGTGGTGGAATGTATACAAGTTCAACAGTGACTGCAACACTCCAAATAAAATTTAACATGTATATACTGTGCACATCCCTGGGTGTGATGAGTTAAATTACACTGCTTTTTACATTCACTGCCTTTTTCATGTTTAATATTGGTGTACAGCCGCAAAAAAACAATGTTTCTTACAGGCATGTGTGTTTCATTAAATTTCATTTACAGACTTGCCAATGTTATAGGAATACAACAAAGTTGTTTTAATTCATATAAAAATAAAATATTTTACATGCTCTTAACCAGAAAAGTACAGTTTTAATTATTTTGGTTAGTTTGTAAAGAGGGTCATGGGCCAAAATACACTTTTACCTGTGTAATAAATGAAACTGTCAGTATATGTAAAAGTTGAGGTCTTGTGCACAACCATTTAATAATTTGACAAATTACTGCAAATAAAAACAAACACAGTTTGACTGTTCTTGCCACCCACAGCCAATGTTTGAGAAAATAAGTTATAAGTAAATTCGAGAGATTGTAAACATTTTTCAGTCTTTATGTCAATGAAATGTACAGATAACCTTTTAAAAGTATCGAAGTACGCGTAAGCTAATGCATTTAATAGCAGCATTGCGCTCTCTTAAAAATAATATTATATACATACAAATGTGCATGCACATGCGTGCTAGCACACACCCCATTCATACATGCACCCCACACATGCACACACCCTACTCTCTGTCATTTACCCCATGTAGCCTACCAAACATCCTTATTACAGATGAAACACGTTGACTGAACACCTGAGGACAGTTTTGAACTTTCATATTTTTATGCGCTCAGGCTTCACATGCTCACGTCTGACGTGGACATGTGCTGGTGCCATTTTTTTACTGCTCCATGAATTTTTGTCCCTGATCCGCAGTTTTGAGCACACCTGACACTTTTTTGTGTCAATGCCACACTTTTTTTAAATGCTACTATCCTACAGTTTTTTTTGCGATTACCCTAAAAGTTTCTGTACCTCTGCCATGACCCTGCCACGACATTTTTTCGCTGTCATACCGTACATTTCTGTACATCTATGTACCTATATCCAACAACTGTAACCTACCCTACAATTTTATGTACTTCTACTCGTTAGGCAGTACGTGGAAAAGGTGCAAAGAAGGGTGGCGAGATGGGTGAAGGGTAGATGAAGAATACAGGGGCAGGATGGAGAGGAGGAAAGCAATAATAGCCTATCTGTAATGATGAAGTAAATGGGATGGAGTACATTGAAGGATAGAAGGAGAGTTGAAAGACTGGTCAGGATGAACAGAATTGTGAAAGCAGAGGGAAAATGGGGAGGATTACATTATCACCTAACTAAGGGAGGGTATAGAAGAAGAGGAAACAACAAAACAACACCCAAAAGATTGAGATGGTGTGGAGTTAGGCTTTCAGCAAGAGTTGTTTAAATAAAGTTATTTCTTATAACAGTGCTCATCACTAGGGCCCGGTAGTTTCCGCGAAAAGATTTTTGCCCCACTTTGTTTCAGTGTCTTACGTGCACACCTGCAGCTCAACTTCATGGCTATTGTCAGAGTGTTTTTGTGCAGAGTCTTTATTCATTTGACTGTGCCAATCAGTACATTATTAACTGTGATACATCATGTCTGTGATTTGCGGGTTTAACCTCCAGACGTTGTATGTTACGCATCCAATCACTGACCACACAGCAGAGCTGCAGGTGCACACGTAAGACAGTGAAACAAATAGCTGCAAAAATCTTTTCGCGAAAACTACCGGGCCCTACTCATCACACAGTAATAAATAATTAGTAAGAATTTACTACTTTAGTGAGCTGCCTGCACTGCCAATTCCACTCTGCGCTCTTACATACACACATACACAACAGATGAGAAACAAGGAGGGATTATTTTTGTCTGTCCTCAATCTCTTTTCCTTCTGCCTGGATAAGCAGTTACAGAGTCACGTTCACTAACGTCCCTACCTCACACGCATCAGACATTGCTGCCTGTACATCATTGCCCTTGTACATTGAGTGCATAAACAACACATAATTCCCACATACATCCTACATAAGGCGCACACGATTGCTTGCTCATCAGTACTGCGGCTACAAGTTGACTGTGGCCAGTGTTTCTAACCGACAAAAACCTCATTATTTTTGTTTTTTTAATTTCAATTGTAGATAACAAACCATTCGCCAAAATCTTTTCGCACACATTATCAAGCTACTTTAAATTTTCTGTTAAGTTCACTATGAAAATTATTTTAAAATTTTTTCGCAAAGAAACTTGTTGCAAAATTGTGATGCACGTGCTATACATGAGGTGCGCTACATCAGAGTATATACATTGTACTGTATGGATGTGAACTGTTAGCAAAAAAAAACCGAATCAATGTGAGTAGCTTTGCCGTATGTTTTCAAACGTTTGCAGGTACTTCCTTTGACGCCCCAATCAACTGGCAAGTTGACGTCATCCCAAATTGGAGAATGGCATTGAAAAGTCGCTGAGCTTTAAGTAAATGAGTCTCTGCATTTGGTTAACCAAAGCAAATTTGTGTACATTGCAACACTTACCAGTACTTTACTAAACTATATTCTTTGCCTTAAGTGCCTTGCACTTGCAGAAACATAAATAACCCACCATTATAAATTGAAATCAACTATACGTACTGACATGAAGTTTATTCAGGATGATGTAAGTAATTTTTACTAATTCATACTGATTTATACGAAACATTAAACTGCCCCTCAATCATCTACCAATACCTTCATAAACTTTCCAACCCCCATCACCATCACCAACTCGTCTGAAAGTAAATTCCACTCCTTCACAGACAACCTACGCAAAGACTGACTAGCCTGCTCTGCTTATCACGTGAATATTTTCACTATTAGGCCCTCTTCCTCTGTACTATGCTTTAGTTAACAGTATAGTAATTAGAATATTAATAAAGAAACAACATTATGAGCAGCACCAAAAGAAATTTGTAATGACCTGCAGATTTCGCAACGATGCACATTTTCAACATATGCACTTTAGGTATGTTAAGTTCAACTTTGCTTACCAAAAGCACGCCCAGGGAGGGCAAACTGGCAGCTAAACCTCCTCCCTGTATGATTCTATTATTAATTTTAATGAATCATAATAGCAGTAATGGCTGCAGAGATAACATTGGAAAGAATACTGAAGATTATATCATGTAAATGAGTTAAAGGAATGAAATGTATTGTTTGCTAAATAAGAAGTGAATTAAAAAGAGCAACTCAACCCATTAGTGTGCAAGAAAAATCTAAGCAGGCCTAACTCTCTGAACTCAGAATTAGAATCAAATAATGAAAATATATGGTGCAGGTCATCAGTTTATAAAACGTGTGTGAATCGAACATGCGCCTTCAGCATACATATTGCAAATAAAGTAAGTCAGAAAAAATTTCATAACTTGACTGAAATCTTATCATTAAACATATTAAAATTAAAACATACCTTCATATCTTCTTTGCTGTTCCAATCTAGCAGTTACATCTGGAGGTTACAAGAATGAATTTTCAGGACCTCCCACCTCATTAAAACCTGTAAATTACAAGTAGCTGTTAAAAAACTATAAATTAAAGATGACAACTCCAGTTCACAATGCTACAAGCAAAAATACTCATCACATACCGGCATAGTACATTAATGAAAATAGTTTTTATCGATGCAAGAAGAAGTCGTTCATAAAGAAAATTGTGGTTTTCCAACTTGGAGTTTTTCAGATTTTTATGTTTGTTAGGTTAGTTTGGTTATATTAGGTTATTTTACCCTCCAGTTTTCCATTAGGCTAGATAAAGTTAGATAACCTTACCTAACCTAGCTGAAAATTGAAAACTGGGGAATAAAATAACCTACTTTAGCAAAACTAACCTCAACTAACCTCAACTAACCCAACGAAACCCAAAGTAACCTAGCAAAACGTAACGAAAATCGGAAAATTTTAAACTTGGTAAACCACAATATTCTTTACGTACGACTTCTTTTTACGTCTTAAGAAACATTTTTCACTGATAAAATGTGCCTCTAAAGTCAATAGTTTGACCAGTATACGATGAGTATTTACTCTCGATATTTATCCACCAGGTCAATTTTCAGGCTGCGAACTTACCTGGCAGATGCAATGATGGTAAAAAAAATGTATCTTCAGATGGCTTGAACTAGGATTCTCGCAATATTCAATGAAGTTTTTCCCACAAATTCTGTATATTTTTCTAACAGTCGGTTTAACCATACAATTTTATATTTGCAATTCGCTCTAACCAAATATTATATATGTCGTCAGACTGTTTAGGAAAACAATGGCATGCACTGTGTGCATCTACACAACCTGGAACACTACATTTTCGTGTCCGCGCCATGGCATTGCTATTAAATATTAATTTAACAGAACATATCTTGACAATCCACGTTTGAAACAAACAAAACATAATGGCTGCCGCATTCACACCGTACGGAGGCTAACCTATGGAGTATGATTTAATTTACACAAGCGATTCCTTTGCCGCGCGTCATTCGGAGACGAAGTATAACTGAAATGATGCTGTGTAGTCTTCTCACATTCTTTTTTTTTTTTGTACATTAGCCTCCAACACACAGTAAATGACTATGTCATTTTTCTCCAATATGATTTTCACGAGATGTATATTTTGCTCATCAACGAGCATCAACACGGCTATTGAAATATACTCAACAATGTGTACTATAGTTTTACCATAGCACTGTGTTATGTTCTGGTTACTGTTTGGGAAATGCGAAAGGTACTGGGTTCGATTCCCAAACCCGTCTGGGTATGAATTTGTATTTTACCTTGACGCATTAAAAAATGAGGACGGGAGGTGGTACCAATGAGCGCAATATTTTTTAAAAATTTGAATGTACTTTTTTTAGCTGTAAAAAGTTGGTTAAATAATCGAGCTGCTGATAATTTTCTTAGGATTCAAATCTAAGTCGGATACATTTTTTTTTGTGTTTTATTATTGAACATTATTGTACATTAAATATTAAAACGCAGGTAATTTAAAAATAAAAAATCTTTTCTACCTGAAAACAACTCTTTAAAGAGCAATACTTATATGTGAATGTTAAATCTTTCTTTTCATTCCAATACTGAATAGACTGTACACATTAAATGTTACAATGCTTATTTTTGGACGTCTCTTTCCGTATACTCGTTACAAAATAATAATAAACAAGTTATTTATATGAGTACTTAACGTTTAAAATTGTTGGTATTGCCGGTATAAGGTTGAACAGTCATGTCGATGTAACTTTTTAAAATAAATCTTATTGTTTAAAGAAATATTTCCTAATATTTAAAACAACATACTAATATGAAAATTTGAACATTAATATTAATTATGGTATTTCTTTGTTTTTACTTTGAATAATAATTTCAAATAAATATTACATTAATAATAACTTCAAGAACTCATTTTTCAAACTCTTCAAAAGAATAATAATTTGACATCTTACATGAATGACCACTGACATTTGTCTGGTAACATTAATCACAGAATAAACTCGGGACACATTAAACTTATTGTGCCACATAAAAAATTAGGGTGGGATGTGTTGGGCACAGTGGCGAGGTGGGGCAGCCAATGTGGATAACATTTTATAAAAATATGTATGTATGTACGTATGGATGTACATAGGGCCTACGTATTTATTTTTTATTTTTTTTACTTTAAAAAGTTGGTTAAAGAATCAAGCTGCTGATATTTTTCTGCGATTCAATTGTTTTGTGTTTTATTGTTGAACATCACTATAGGGCCTACATTAAATATTAAAATGACAATTTAAAAAAGAAGCTTTCCTTACTTAAGACAATATTTTAATGAGCGATAATCACACGTGAACTTGAAAACACGTTTTTGTTTTCGCTCCGATGTTAAATAATTACTGCACTTTAAATGTTTCAAAATGCTTATTTTAAGAATTCTCTTTCCTTATACTCGTTACAGCATAATACTATGCAGTTATTTACATGAGTATTTAACTCTAAATTTGTTGCTGCTATAAAGAACAATAATAATGCCACATTTACTTTTTTAAAAATAAAGCTTATTATTTAAGGAAATATCTTTCGTAACACTTAAAACAACATAGATACTTATGTGAAAATTCTTATATTGTAATTCATGTAATATATATTTTTTGTATATAACTCTACTTTTGTGTGTTACCGTAAATATTGAAATAACACTACGAGGAATCTATTTACAACACGTAAAGGGGCTGAGGTTTGCACAGTGGTTAGACCACTTGCCTCCCACTAATGGCATCCGAGCTCGACTCCCGGCAGGGTCGGTACCCATATTTTCGCATATGGAAATCGTCCCGGACGATGTCGCTGATTTGCGGGTTTCCTCGGGGATCTCCTGCTTCCACACCCCTTCATTCTGACGCCGCTTCATACAACATGTCATCCCTCGCCAGGGCTAAAGACCTAATGTCAAGGGCTAACCGAAACCTTTTCAATAACACTTAACAAAATAAGCAATTGTTCCAGCACTGTAAACAACAAAATGAGCAATTTCTTTAACGTGAATTTAAACCGTTGTCCAGTAATAGGAATAAAACAAAGTACAATTCAAACTCTTTTTACATAGACTTACAAAGTAAACTCCATCCTCCCACTCACTCTGGCTATTAAGGGCCCTCCCTACCTGCGATAAAATATGTTGCAGCGAGTTATGGCTATTATTTTTCTACGAAACTATTTAACGCGCATTATATTTGTTTATATACGAAAAGAGTACACATTTCAAACAATGTAGCCATATTTTTAAAAAGTTCGTTACGTCTAATTAGAAACATAATTTTCGGGCCCCTCAAAACAGCACAAAAAAAATGTTTTCCCGGCTGTTGTAGCTGGCAAAATAACAACCGGATTAAAAAAAAACGATACAATCAAGCATTAGACTTTGAACTATGCTGCCCAAAAATAAAATAATTGTATCACTGCACTGCACACCAGCCAAGTGGCTTGCGTGAAGAAGCGATAATACATGTCATATACTGGTCAGAGGCACCCTTACCACTCCATCGATTTTTAATCTCTCACACACAAACTCAGTCTATTCAGGGGGGGGGGGGTCCTTATTGGTGTTCAATAGCAGTAAAATCATTATTTTATATCTTTATGAAATATTGTTAGTTTTGTAGACAATACTCCTGAGTATACGCTACTCTTACATAAAAATTTTAGCTTTCATAGTTTTCTCATAAAGGGGTGTCAAAGTCAAACTTTTCTTGTTACACTGCCTTGCATATAGTGAAAACCGACTGACCTACTTAAACAAAATAATTCGCTGTGAACTTACATCCTATGAGCTATGCAATAAAACATTAAAAAAAAACCACAACGTATTATTTTTAATTTAAAAAATCGTAAAAGTACAGAAACAAGTAGAAAATTCAGCAATTTTTTAAAAATACAAATACAGTTCATGGGATTTTATAAATGTTTTATTACGTAACACAAAGTATGTTGTTTCACTGTGAATTATTTAACGCAAGTAAGTCAACTTGTTTTCATTATCTGCATGGCAGCAGAACATGCAAATTTTGACTTTGACGCACCGTTATGAGGAAACTACGCCAGCTAAAATTGTTTCGTAAGAGGAAACTGTACTCACAAGTATCGTCTACAAAACTACAATATTTCATAAAAATATACAATTATGACTTTGTCACACATGAATACCCTTAATATATTTATCGAGTGTATTTACACCAGTCCCAGTTTTTATCGAAATATAATTATAATCATACAAAACACAACACATTTAGTCCGATAAATACAAACTAGTTTATGTTGAGAAAAATAATTCCTTATCAGGTACTGCTGAGTTCAAGACTGAGGAAATTTCGTCTCTCAATGAACAGCTGTTTCTACAGCAATATAAACACCGAAATAAATTTATAACTTATTTATTATAGATAAACATGTAAATATACTATTATTTATGTGCTCTATATTACATGAAATATTAATTTGTTTTCTCCAGGACGTGGTTAGTTTCCCATGATCTTGCCTTTGAGTATGATGCCTGCGGCAATTCTTAAGGCACTCGCCTTCTGGCCATGTGTTTGTGTGAGTGAGGCACGGTACGGCACCAAGGGCGAAGTTTACTGGCTTATCTGGTGTGGTATCACCTCTAGCGCAAGACAAATGAAACAGCGTGAAGTGGTATCGTAGATCACTCGCCTGACACTTTCAGTGGTGATCCCATATTTCTATTGGTTAAAAGTTTAAAGCGAAAAACATTGCGTGTTTCTAGAATAGTTTCCCATGAATCCCATGAGTAGTTTTTCATATATAACATACTGAAAAATCTGTTTTCAGCCATTTTGAGGGGTTCGGAAATGACTTTTCTAATTGATGTGATGTTTTTAAAGTACCTGTCAGTACATTTTCTTTTCGTACATTGACACAATAGGCACGTGTGGGGCAGGTTCATAAAAAAACGTATTTAAAGACACACTGCAACACATTTTAAGCGCGTGGTAGGCGGTGCCCTTAAGGGTGTTCAAGTGCGGTATAAGTCATAATTTTATATTTATATGAAATAGTATTGGTTTTGTAGGAAATACTTGTGAGTGAAATTTTCCTCTTACGAAACAAATTTAGTTGGCGTAGTTTTCTCATAACGATGCGTCAAAGTCAAAATTTGCACGTCCTGCTG
Organism: Medauroidea extradentata; assembly: GCA_003012365.1. NCBI lineage: Eukaryota > Metazoa > Arthropoda > Insecta > Phasmatodea > Phasmatidae > Medauroidea > Medauroidea extradentata. The sequence continues at coordinate 2,939 of PNEQ01039344.1, read as the reverse complement.
CCATGCATATAGTGAAAACCAATTGACTGACGTACGTGAAATAATTCACAGTGAAATAACATACTATGGACTGCGTAATAAAATATTTGAAAAAATTCCCGCTAACTGTTTTTATATTTTTTAAAAATTGATGAGTTTGATACTTTTTTGTACTTTTGCAATTTTTTTTAAGTCAAAATATTACGTTCTGGGTTTTTAAATGTTTTATTGCATAGCTAATGGGATGTAAGTTCACAGCGAATTATTTTGTTTAAATAGGTCAGTTGGTTTTCATTATTTGCATGGCAGCGTAACAAGCAAATTTTGACTTTGGCACCCCGTTACGAGTAAACTACGAGAGCTAAAATTGTTTCGTAAGAGGAAACTGCACTGACAAGTATCGTCTACAAAACTAACAATATTTTATAAAAATAAAAAATTATGATTTTATCGCACAAAATCGCCCTTAAGGCTTCGAGTGTCATTAGTTTCGAGAAAGACTTTTGTTGGTTTTTTTTGGGAAAATTTTATTTGTAGAATAATTTTCTTATTTATCGGGTTATTGTCTGGGAGTAGTTTCCAGACACGTATCTGAATTCTTACACTTCCGAATGGCCAGCAATGTTAGACATACCAGAGAAAGAGGTTTTTATATTACCGAGAGTTCTTCTGTTTGCGTAAAATTTTTATTTTCCGTCATTTTCTTAATCAATGCACGCTTCCGCGATTCAGAACCCAATTTAACTGCCACTTATTTACCAAAATTTGCTTGTGTTTCAATAACGAGCTTATTAAATTCAATTAGCTCTTTTGTGCTTGTAGTTTCAGCAGATATGTTTACACGGCACACACGGTGAATATGTATTCAAATATTCAATGCAATCGACGAGAAAAAACATGAACACTTTGTATTCAGTGCAGTATCTTGCACTGGCAAGTGCCTTCAATATTTTTCACACGTACTTTACTGATGTGTGCCTTCACGTAGCATGCTTCTTTCCCGTGTAAAGTGTTCTGCCAGTTTTAACATAGCAAAGTACGTTTGTGTTGGTAACTGCTTGAACAATATGTGTATGCAAACATTTTAGCGGTAAATAGTGGTGAAAATCTTCACCAAATTGAAGGTTGTACGTTGCGACCGATGATGGCAAGCAACATGGCAAGGCAACACGCTGGCCGACGGGCGGCATGGAGAGGGTACACGGCGAGTGAGGAGCGGCAAGGAGAAGGAACGCGTCAGTGCGCATGCGCCACTGTGCTTAGAGGTCCTGGATCTAGGCGCTAGTGAGAATTGCTTGTACTGCGTTACTTCTGACTGCTGCCACGTTTGTTGTTACACGTGCATAGCAGTTATATTTTTAAAACACTCTGTGCTCAGTCGTTTGTATATGTAACAGTGTTTGTTTTACAATATCTGTTTGTGTGTGTGTAACGTTTATAAATTGAGTAAAAGGTAAAAAACAAGCCACATGTTATTAAACAGTTTCGGAATCCGAAAGGAAATTAGCAATTTGTAACCTTCATAATAAATCTTTGTGTTACAGCTCAACTACTAACTAAAAAAAACTGTTACTGTTGCATTTATACTTAACTAGAGTTTTAAAAAAACCAAGTAAATTTGATAAATCGTTACGTTTCAAGCACACGAACGAAATTACATAAGAAATATTTGTAACGTGTGAAACCTCGTTCCAAGATCCAAGTAGTCTCGATGAACAGTTTTCAGTAACACGTTCCAAAAATAACATGTTACTGTAACGTGTTATTTATTTGGAACGGGAACATTGGAACATGTTACATATCCCTAAAAACGACCCAATAAAGCCGGATTCACACGTCCACAGATCGTCCAGAACATACAGAACAGACAGTACAGATGACCGTTCATGCGTATACAGATCTTCGGTGTACCCATGATTCAAGTCGTTATTTATACTAGTTTGTGTTTACATGTAAGTTGCTTTTGTGGGCGTGGCATTTTATGGAATTTTTTTAATTTTTAGCACGATAGAGCTTTATGCAACTATCAACTAAATCATCTTGCGTGTATTTGCATGATAATTACATAAATCGTCATCTAATACGACATAATTCTGTGGTAATTATTGGAGTAGTGCAAATGAGAAGTGACAAATGTTTTTACCGACTTCACTATACTTGTGTGTCTTATAAAATAAACGTGACAGAGACGGGAATCAATATTTTCGATACGTTTCTTTGTGTTTAAAAGAAAATAAATATCTTCCGAAAACAAGACACTCAAAGCAAAATTTCTAGTATGTCGGCAAACTGAAGAAGCCTACATACGAAAGTTTGCACCTGCAGTTTTATATCAGGTAAGTCATATACTTTTTTTTTCTTTTAGTTAGGTATTGGACTGTTGCGAAATGTTTAGGTTTATGAGTTCAATTATGTTAGGGTTTCAAAAACAACTATAGTAAGTTTGCACCTGCAGTTTTATATCAGGTAAGTCATATACTTTTTTTTCTTTTAGTTAGGTATTGGACTGTTGCGAAATGTTTAGGTTTATGAGTTCAATTATGTTAGTGTTTCAAAAACAACTATAGTAATGTTACAAGTTTGAGAGCACAAACTTTATATGTGGGCAATTCTCATGAGTTCTTTGGGATAGAGGTCTATAATTACAAATAAAAGAGTTAAATTAAGTACTGGATTTAATAGCTCACATAGCTATGAAATACACAAAACAGTAATCAACTAGAACTCTCACAACACAATTAGTTATGCATACAATTACTCCTGTCACAGACACGTTAATTAATTTTGACAATTAAAGCACAAGAAAAGTCTACCATCAATTAATTAAACACTATAAATCACAATAAAATTCAGTCATATATCCAATAAACAGTATTTCTAACAATGACAATGTACAACCTTATCAGTCCGAAGTGGTGATGGCTCACCATGTGCTGCGCAGCACCCCGAGTGCACCTCTG
>PNEQ01039343.1:0-13518 GCA_003012365.1 Medauroidea extradentata | reverse complement strand
GCACTAAACAGCGATCACGGGAAATACGCACGTAAATATAAATTGTACTGTTTGTTATTGCTTAAAAATGTGTTTTATTATTATGTAAGTGTTTTTGTGTATTAATTATAGTGTTAAACGGCAATGCGCGCATTTATAATTCAAGTCGGGAAGTTTGTTTGTATAGCAGAGTAAATTTGTGCCCAGAGAAAGTATTTCCCTTGTGCGAGTGTGGCACACCTGCAGATGCAGACGGCCTCGAGCGGCCGAGCTGCCATTTTGCTAACGGTACTTCAGCCCTCCTCAGGGGTATATAAGGCGGGCGCTGCGCCCAGATAGTCAGTCGTCAGCGGCTTGGCCTTCGGGCCAGGTCAGCCTGGCACCCCCGCAAGAGTTCGTTGGCAGCTCCTCTGAGTTCCCGTCTCTCAACACCCCCGGCTTCGGCCAACCCCTACCTATCCGAGGCGACTTCTTGCGAATGGAGACCCTCACCCCTTACCTACCTAACAGAGGCGACTTCTTGCGAATGGAGACCCTCAACCCTGTACGTACCTAACCGAGGCTAATTATTGAGAATGGAGACCCTCACCCCTTACCTAACTAACCGAGGCGACTTCTTGCGAAGGGAGACCTCCACCTTCCTGTTCCATTCCCTTACCTACCTCACCCACTGAGAGACTGGAAGGAGGAGGTTTTGTCACCCAGCTTCTGCGCCGCGCGCGTAAAAGGGAATACGCCCTAAGTAATGTCAGCTATAAAGTGTTGGTACGCACTTCGCTGTCTCGTAAAGTTATTGGAAGGTACAGAATGTAGTAAACTTTCCTTGGGATCAGAGAGATCGCCGTATATTTAGCAGTAACCCAGTCTTGCTCGTTAATCCAGTATCGTCGACGGCGCAGCACCTAAAGTAAGAGGCTATTGAATGTTGTTGCAATCCTCTCAGGATCAAAGAGATGATCACTACCCAGTTTCGCCCACAAATAAGGCCTTAATTTCGCCCAGTATTTGAACGGCCCGGAGTGCCACGTAGAAGTGTATGCATCAGAATATGTCCTGTGGGCTTAGTATTGTATTTCCAAGTTGTCGTATCATTGTTATCCTCGTATCCTGTTGTCGTATCTCATATTGAGACCCCAGTGTTAAAATGTATGTCATCAATTTATGATTGACATCTAACCCTAATTAAGGACCATGTACCAAAGCTAATGTTGTATTCATCATGTTGTGACAAGTACTGTAACTTGTGTTAATGAATATAAACACCCCATTGAACTGAATTACCTTGTTTTCTCCTTTCATGAGATTAACCTGTGTACCAACCTTATATCTAATACAAGGCGAGTGATATATGTCTTGCCCTCTATTTATGGAACAGATGACACCCTGTGCTAGCAAGTAGAGTTTGTCCTTGTTGGCTCACTCAGTAGTCACTCGCTGAGTCGAGGATAACTCTATCACCAACTACTCTAGAAGAACCACCCCAGTATCTCATGCTCTCTACCTCAAAGGTCTTCTAGATACACACACTGCTCGCATTCAGCAATCTTACTTGCAACCCCGCACATCTAGCACAGTGGGATCGCGTCAAATTTATCCCTACAACTGTTTAACAATAGTAAATTACACTATAATAATTTTTTATCCATTTACGTATTAATCAGAAATTTTTGGTTCCCTTAAACAACATAATAAAGTTCTTCTGTACTGCCCTCTGCCTGCAGTTACGGGTACTAACAGAGCACGCTACAGTACACTATGGCTCTTTCTGGAGCAGCAGTGAAACACTATCTCAGTCTTGGTTCTCCGTACTGCCACAAGCTCTGCACAACCCCGACCGGGAGCCACGCCGCCACAAGGTGTTTGCGCGAACATTGCCTTGGCTGATGCTTATTCTGGGATTGTGTATTTACTGCTTATGCCCAGGGTTGCCATTTTGTATATAATAGTCTTCTGTGTGTAGTTTGTGTGTAATTTAAAAGTAACCAAAAATTGAATTAAATTTTTATGAAAATGTGTGATTGTGTTCTGTCTTTATAAGGTGTGAGACTTGACCAAGGTAGTTTTAGTTCTGTTATATTTAAAACTTACTTTCTTTTATATCTGTTTGTGTACTTGACCGCCGCAGTCTTACGTTTCTTTAAAATCATATATGTACAGACCCCTTAAACCGTGAATAAAAAGAGTCAATTATGGTGTTTAAAAATGTTAAAAGCAGTTAAAAAATTTGTTGTTAAAAACTATAAATCAGTGTAAAAATTAATTAAAAGTGGTGAAAAAAAATTTAAGCGGTAATATAATTTTTGTATAATGTTATCAGAATGATTATATTTAACCAAAAAGTTTTGATTTAAACTCATTAATATTAATTTTTAATGTTTAGAAAGTATACCTGGTACTTAACTCAATTGTGCAAATTAAAATTATTTATTTATTTTCATTGCCAGACTACTGTATATACCGGTAAATATCCTACTTTTTTTTAAATTATTTATACTGAATTTTTCTTAAGTTTTGGAGTTTCGTATTCAGCCTCTTTCAGCACAAGTAAAATTTAAAAAAACATTTTATTGCAAAAAATATAGGAGTCAATGAAGATAATTTGTGTAGCGTACCTACCCAAACAGACCCACTTTTTTGGTATTTATTCACTGATGGAATAGCTGAAAATTATGTTTCACCACGTATTAGCTATTTAAATTTGTGTTCCTGCTCCTTGCGATTCAGAGCATCTTCGTGATATCTCTGTTTACACAAGGTTCTGTCTGGTAAAATTTTTTGTTTATTTCAATTCAGAAAATCAAAATTATAAATGCAACATCCCCGAAAATACCAAAACATAACATTACAAATGTAAACAAACGTACGTTAAATCACTGAGATATGGATTGCAGCTCAGTAGTCTTCGAACTTTTACTGCCACTATCGTCGCTCAGCCGCTATCTTGTCTATATACAGATTGCGGTACCAAGTGACAGTGGCTGTGCGCGAGTTGATATACTTCAATTGCAAAATATGTTGAAGACTGAATATATCTGCATGAATGTATCTATGGCTACCATCCATAAAATGTAAACATTAGGTTTTTTATGTGGTGAATGTGTGAAATAAATGTTGTGTTTTTTTAGTCTATCCATTATTTAAACCTTTTATATATTACTGCAAACAGGTTAAAATATATTAAAACGATACACATGGACAAACATAATTAAAGCGAAACGGAAACTAAACAAATTCAGAAATGCCTAAAGGAAAACGTACACATTTCGACGTTGTGCCTCAATTGATTTGCAACAAAACATCAGCCAAGGCATATGAATTTGCGTAAAATATTGCTTTAAATGAAATTATGCAGAAATTCGCTGAATTCTTACAACTACGCCAAATTTCACAGTATTTCGAGAATTTCGGGAACCACCATTTTTAGAGGTCCTTACATATACCGTATTTACTCGTGTATAGCACGCACTTTTATTCCAAAACAACTGATAAAAATTCAGGGGTGCATACTATACGGAAAATAGAAAAAAAAATACGTGCAAGAAAGGTTAGTGGTCAAAGCTGTAAATTGACGGGAAGCAGAGAAAAGAAAAAGGCCAGTCGGTTTGTGATTGGGAGGGGGGTGGCCAGCTATCTTTTCGTGGGAAAGGAAGGAAGAAAAAATAGCGTTATTCTTTTTTTTCCTTGCCCCACCCCCTCAAACACACCAGGATAGATAAAAAAAGGCAAGCTTGCTGCTGTCACAGCATGTTATCTTAGGGGATAGGGTATCTCAATGGCTTGGGGGTGGAGGGGGGCATGCTGGAAGCGGCTGGCACAGCAGAGCAAAGTGAAGTAAGAGGGAATGTTGCTCAGGCACACACCCGCGAGGCGAGGGCTGGCAGACAGCAAGTGACTTTGGTAGAGACAAGCCATCCCACCCCTCCTGGCTCGCCACCACCCTCTCTGTCTTCACACTCTTAACCAGTGTGAATGTTTCCTTTCTTCCCCCCTCCTTCCTTGACACCATCACAGCATCCCTCCTCGTGCTGTTTCACTGCTCGCTCTGCTCATCCTCCCATGTTTTTTTACATACTAGTCAGGCACTACAAATTTTTTCCCTTAACTTGTTGCAAAAATCGTAGTGCGCACTATACACGAGGGCACACTATACACAAGTATATACGGTATGTATTTTTGTGAAATTTGACAAATGTGTATGTAATTTAACTGGTCTGGTAACCCTGCTTATGTGCAACAATCTGCAATTAAAGAGTTTGATACTTATATTTATACAATATTACGATAAGTACTTATATTAAAGTCAAACATTTTGCGGATGTGTTCTAACATCAAAACAAACAAACATATTCATATGTTCTTGGGGCCGAAAACAATTTATTTTCTGAGTAAATTTATACTAGCAAAACATGAGTGCATTAACGATTAGTTTATAAATTAATGTAAAAAGCTAGGAGACTGTTACCCTGCACTGCTGACACTTTGGCAGTTTCAGTCAATTTGCCGACTTATATATTGACACAATTCCGCAGATAAGTCAGCCCCATCAGAAAGACAATTCTAGCTACAAGCCTGACACTACATGACCAGTATGCCCTCCACATCACCCACACTATGGCTCACAAGCACAGCTTGACATAACCACAGACAACAGCAGTTCAACACAAGCTGCCATACTCACACACTGTATGTTGTCAATGATGTAGACTCCCTGGGAGTTGACAGCCACCAACACTGGCACGTCCTGGTGAGTTACGAGAGACGTCAACCCTCGCACTGGTTGCTCTATTTGACCTTGGAAGAATGCAGCGCTGTAAACATTGTCACAAACAATACTCTTCACTATGACTAACTTGCACACAACACCTGAAGTTAAAGCTGATGGTCACGTCACAACTGTGGTACTAAACCGGAGCATTTTTCATAAAACACTGAAAATTACGATAATATTGAAAAGTCTCTCTGCTTAGGCCTACTCAGTGTGAAATTTGGCAGGAATTTGAAACAAAATAGTAAACATGGTCATAAGGTCAACAACTGTGAAGAGAATGTCGAAAAACAATAGACTAGCGCCATTCTGCAATGCTGTGAGTTACAAACAAACGGCTATGAGCACGATTATATTTACGAAATTTCATCACAAGATTATGGTTTTACAAAAATAACTGTTTATCTGCAAACATTGAATTATCATACCAGTATGCCTCAATAGATGTTATGTATTATTTACACGACGAATTGTTAAATAAACATCAAAGTAAGAGAACATAACTTAATCGCTAGATGGTTTTGAGATTAACAATCATAAATAATTATTTTAACAGTAAATTATTTACGTAACTTCTCGGCTTGTGATGTTATGTTATTTTCCGAAAGTTGTTTTGATGCTGGCAGGATGGCCGTCATACATCTACTCACTTAAATTTTTGTTTGTAGAGTGCTGACGGTACATAGTAAAGCTTATTACGTAAAATAACACAATGTTTGTTTTTACTGATGGCAAGACCTATACCCAATAATTTTTATTCTGTGGATGATCTATTTCTTTCATGAACAATGTGTTTCTCAATTGTTCATCATCTGATGGAGGCTTTGCCCATTTTTAATTGTTTACATTTTCATTAAGACTTGCAGTGTTTCGTTGTTGAAGGCAAGACTAATGGATTTTCCATAATGATAGCAACCTACTAAACCTGTTTGCTGACCCCTGCCATACAGTACTTCACGTTAACAGACAACGCCTGGATATTAAAGTATGAGTGTCCCTATTATAACATTAAATACACAAAATGATAACTTCACAAGTAGCATGTACGTTCAGCAAACCCTCAATCAAACAACACTGCACAGTGCCCAATAATTATGACTTCAGATCTGAAGTAATTGATTTCCCCTACCCCCAAAAATTTTTTTAAAAATAATTTTCAATTGAAATTTTTCTTATTAAAGTTAATGTACAGCAGTTACTGACTTAAAACAAACATAATTATATTACTGCAATACATATTACTAAAAATGTATGAATTTTAAAATGATGCCCTGGAGGTCATATACATACGGTAAGTACTTTTGTGCTTGACAATTACGGTAATTAGAGCACGGCGTGCCAGAACACAGACCTAGATCCTTCGCAGTTCATCCCTACATAGCATGGCTACTGAATGAGCATCTAGGTATCCAGTCTCCACGGCATGCATGCCTGGAGGATCTGTATTTCATCCCTAAATGACTAGGCAGCTGAATGAGCATCTAAGTACACAGCGTAGCAGCAGACAGTACGGAAACTAGATGGAGATAGTATTTCACACCTCCATCTGAATGTGCTACTGTGCAGTGCGATGTTCCAATTTCATTACAGACAGCTTAATGATTTACATTGTGTTTACCGAACGTTGTTCAAGAATGTGTAATATTTGATACGTAAACATTTTGAAATAAAATTATTGTTGCCGCAGTAAGCTTCACAGAAAGTATTATTAAGGCTAAAGCTCAAATGGTACATATTTTTAACGAGCAGTACATAATAAGCGTGGTGTGCACATCACCAAATATTTGCAAGTTGCAAACACATTCAATCTGGTTTTATTGCATTTGTCTTTACATTATGTATTTTATTCCTGTGATCTCGCAAACATATTTTTTTTCACATTATAATGCAATTTCTTTTCATAATTTGACAGCGATATTCTTGGTGTTAATTTATAATTTTCACAATGGACTTACGAGTATACTTTTAAACAGTTTTTATGGGTTTTTTCTTGCTTTATTTTATTCTAGTTAACACACAAACATTTTTTAATATGTAAATTTTTAATCACCATCTTTTTTTATTATTATATTCCGATTTTTTTAGCCTTACAATATGGCTCACGAGCATAATTGTTTTATAATGTTATTTTCCATCTACTATTTTATCGCTGTAGTTTCACAAACAAATTTTAATGAGTTGTTACTGGGGTTTCTCTGCATTTTTTTATGGTGATATTCTTGGCTTCATTTTATCATAATTTTCTTGGCATATTTTTATTTCTGTGGACTTGCAAACATAATTTTTTATTAGTTTATACGATTATTTTTCACTGTATGTTGGTGTAGTGTGCTGGGTAACTCACACTGCGCACATTTCAAGTGTAATGTTCCAGCAAACACTTCTACCAGTTTTTCATGATTTCTTTTTCTTTGCAGCTGCGTCTTACATATTTATGATAACTGCAGTATATTATTGTGTACTGCATGGTAAAATATTTTTAAACAATGCTTAACTGTGAATTATTGTATTTTTCTAAACTTCGTTCCATTTTTTTAGATATTTTAAGTTTTGTTTTTTTAAAATTACCTAAAATTATGTCATTCATTAGATTGCTGATATCTTTAGATCTCATATATATATATATATATATATATATATATATATATATACATATAACACACACATAAATACATATATATATGATCTAAGACATCAGCATTTTTTGAATGACATACCATTTGCTGGCATATATATTTCTTTTTTGTGTCATTGGTCCATTATAATGATCATTCGTAGGTGTGATTTTAATCGGAATACGCCTGTCCATTGATATAAATTTAAACTTCAATTATTATTTGCCATTTCTTGTATGAAACTATACGGATGTCAGACTACTGTATGTATTCACGAGAAGACACTCTATGCTCAAGGTTCTCTCAATTTTTTCTGGGCAAGAGTTGGACATATTTACCGTTCAGAAGTAACCTTTTAATCGGAAGACATCCGTCTTGTGATATAAATTTATATTTTAATTATAACTTGATCCATCAAAATGCTACAAAAGTCAGGACCCCATTGGATACCCTTGGCACAAAAAATGCAATTTTCAAATCTGGCCATGGGTTGGGGGGCAAAATTGGCCTCAATCAGTTTTACGGATGTCATAAATGGAATCGTCAGTATTAATAAAATCGAGGGTCTAGTGTATTTAAGTCACCAATCTGGCAGAGCTGTTTTATTAGACCAAGTTCGGACAGTGCAGAATATCCTTTTGTACTGGTATTATACAGTATATGACATTGGATATTACAACTGCATAATTTGTAATGTTTTTTTGTTAAAAAATGTTAGAGTTAACTTATTTACTACATAACTGGATTATGTTCTTCTGACAACATTTTCACTTAATAAACTCCTCCAGACTTCTCATCCAACAAAAATTGGTATTTCATTCTAACATTGTCGTCTAGCACTCAAGTGCCTTACAACATAATATTTACTTTTGAGTCCACATACGGGAGTCTATCTTTGTTTAGTTTATATGCATGCTTTCCTGTTTTTTGTCTGCTGGCAACTATCTACCCTGCTCCAGAGCAGGGAAGACCTGAATATATCTGGCTAAGACATCAATGTGAATATTTAAAGATCTTGATGGCTGGTAGAATGTACTCACACTAGGTTCTCGAATGTTTTTAGAGTAATGTCTACTACTCTATCAAGTAGATCGAGTAAGGTTTTTGTAAGCGCTACTAGTAAGTAGTAACTGCTCGTGAAATATCTGGCTCATTTGACGCTTATTCAACGTTTCAATTTTTTTCCTTGTAAATGTATGTTGTGTTTCTCAATAGAGTGTCCCAACCTTAGATTGCTGTACAGAGCTTATGGCGCGCGCAGTTGCCAGATCGCAGCCATGTTACAAAGTTCGGTAGGTGCACTACTTCAGAAGTTTGAGCTTTATAATATTACTGGTATATTCTTTATTATTCTAGTTGACATTACAGTCTGTATAGCACCCCACTTCAAAATATGTAATTAATAACATTTTCTATTATTTTAAAATAAGAAACAATTCACATATTCCCCAGATATTAATTCACTACATGAATTGTAACGGACACTTCACTAAGAAATAATTACTATCACATATATTGCTGACAAAACGAAAGATTTCTTCCATTTTAGCAGCATCTGTCTGAAGACAAAAACTTGGTTGGTTTAGTTGATGACTATGAAATTGATCATTGAAAACAAATGTCATATGGGAACTTAAAAATATGTCTTTTTTTGGTCACTTTTATAGTGTGCTAAGAATACATTTGTTATTTATTTATTTGGATGTTTTTACATGCCTTCGAACAGCACAAGGCCTTGGTAGAGATACACGGGAGGAAAGGGGGAAAGAGTTGGCCATGGTCTTTGTCAAGGAACTATCTCAGCATTCACTTAGAGTGATTTCGGAAAACCATGGAAAACCAAAATCAGGATGGTCGGAGTCGGGTATCAAACAAGCGTCCTCCAGCCAACACTTCGAGCGACATTCAGCTGTCGAGTTTGTAGGGCGAGCGCATGACAATAATACGCTGCACGTAGAGTCTCGTTATAACGAAATGTCATGGTTCTGGGTTCAAACTTCGCTATAGCCGTGTCTTCGTTATAGCCGAATTTGGCTGATTCTGAGCCCTAAACCCAAAAAATTGCAATAAAACTGTCTTTAATCTTATTTAATTACAAACTTGTACATTATTTTAAGGAAATACAGGTTTATTTTAATAGGTAAGTATGTGCTGGTTGCAATGGTAAGTATGGGTGAAACTATTCGCTAAGTCAAAATGGGCCAAAAACTCCGCCGCGTCATATAAATATGGCTATCAATCGCTAAACCGCTTCAAGGGAGTCCTGCCCAAGGAGGCGCGTGGCAAGAGCGCACGCGCCGGCAGAATCAACATGATTACACTGCCGGCCGCTGCAGACCAATGGATCGCCGCTGTAAAATTGTGTTCCACCATTCGAACCTTGAAGAATTCATCATTGTCGAAACTATTCCCACAGCTGGCATATACGATCGCTGCCTGCATAAAAATTTTAGATAAAATCCTACCCGGTTTTGGAGATACTGTACAGTACAATTGACGTTGCTATTCTGCGTGATAAATTAACGTGGCGGGTTGGTTTAGTTTCCTAGATGTGTTGCAATGTTAATCAAAATGTGAACTGTGCAGTTGGTGCGCCTTGTTCGCGGTTTTCAGCAATGGCGGTAGCAAATGTTAATAAAATATGTATAAAAATAATTTTAAAATGCAGAAGCAGATTCCCATGCACCACATCTCTCTATCCACCCCTATACATTATTTGTTCACCCAGAACACGTTTTATTTCTTTATTTTACTGAGATTTAAATGAGTTTTGGCAATTCCTATGTATTCTAACAATACGTACTCCCGCAAATATCAATTTATTAATTAAATGTTGCCACAGGTTATTTTGTTAGTATGTACCTACTATATTTTCACTATTATGCCTACAACTTTTACTGTAAAGAATGAAAATATAAATTGTGCAAAGCTTAACAAAAAGTAACAAACAAAAAAATTTTCTAGGGAAATCTATTTAAAATACGTTTTTAAACCATGGCAATAAAAATAGAAGTACAGTATTTGCGGCAGTACTGATATGTCATAATACAAAAAACGAAATAGATAGTCAATAAAAATAAATCTGAGACGTGGGTGGCTGGAGTTGACAGGAGCGGCCAGCACGTTAAGCGCATCTGCCACTCGTGACCGGTAATCATGCGTGACTTTCGTAGGCGACAGTGTCACAGTAGCGGCCAAATTGGGCCGATAGGCTGTGGCAACGGAGCCGTGAAGGTCGCTTTTAGGCATTTAGAAAACATTTTACCTTCGTCTATCTTCATTAATAGCTCATACTTGGTAGCAAGATCCAAGGTTTTCCTTTTGCTTCCTATGTCATAAAATGATGTGAGAAATAGGTAATTCAAGTCCGAAAAACTGCGTAGGTCATCAATAATCTTGGCACAAAATGTAATAAAAAAAATCAAAATATTAATAAAATAACGTAAGTGGGTCATCAATAACAGCGAAAAACTATGTACTTATATTAAAATCCAAAATTGTAATCAATAAATAAAATCAGAAAAACAAGCCGTACTTGAAACTAAACACGGTTGAAAAGCAAAATGATTAACTACGGAAACGTAGCCAACGCTCACCTGGGTTGAAAAGGGGTGGGGGAAATAAAGGGCGCAATTCTATTTTTAGAACGGCGACGCACACTTGAGTTTGGGGAGGGAAGCGAGACATCCAGGCAGGAGCATGACTCACGTAATGCCGGTCCCACACTCTCGCCGAGGCGGCACGAGACAGCCCGAGTGCGAGAATGTAGGGGATGACCTCGCCTCATCTCGGGGTGCCTCGTCCTGCCTTGCCTTGCCTCGCCAGGTCTCGCTCCAGAGGCGAACTTTTGTACCGTGTCAAAGGAGCCGGCACCCGCCGAGGCCCAAGGACAAGCGAGGCCAGAGGACGAGCATCCCCCTACACTCTCGTCGGTGTGGCATGCGTAAATTTGAGTTCTATGTATATATAACTATCCAAATCTCGTAATTGCTTATAACACGTTAATAACAAATGTATTACTAATTTCGTTTTGAACTTGAGTTTTTAAGTTTTGTAGCTTTGTCCATGTTATTTCACTGTGAATTAATTCGTTTTGGTATGTGTGTTGGTTTTTGCCAAAAGCACGCTCAAGTAAACGACACATTTTGACTTTTGACATGCAATTATGGGAAAACTATTCGAGCTAAAAAAATATCGGAAGAAGAAATTACACTAAAAACAATCGCCTGCAAAACCAGCATTATTTAAAACAAATAAAAAATGTACAAAAATCCTTATTGTTTGCTGCGATGTGCAAAACTGAGACTATTGATTAAAGCACCTTAGAAAAAAGAAGGCTTCGATTAAATCTGGAGCTGGAGCAGACGACGTTTACAAACCCATATGGTTTGTTTTTGAGACAATGGGGCAGTTTTTGGGGTCGGTGTATGAATGCGCTCCAACAGTCAACACGGAAAATACAGTAAGTACAATGTCAGACAGTAAAATTACGGACTTATTCTGATGAATGTGTATTAGTCATGTAAACCACGCAAAACGAATTGATTAAGAACACCCAAAAATTAAAATTTTATGTAAAATGACGAGAAAATAATAGCCATCAAGTGAGCTGTATTCTACATCTTTATTTATTTCACTAGTAGGTATGTCGTGACAATTATACATCGTAATATTTACAAGCATTATGAACTACTTATTTCAAATTAATCGTGTTTGGTAGTAAAAAGTTATATTTACTAAATATAAAGTTTATACTCCTGTTTAACTATTTGCTATCGTTTCACTAAACTGTTCTTTACAACAAACTTGACAAAAAAATGAAGTTACCTAGTAGGTCTAAATTAACATTGTTCTTTTGGAAGTTTTATTTATATATTTATTTATTTTTTTTGCGTTCACAGCTAGCAAGTAACATCAAAAGAAATTAGTAGGCCTATTTACAAAAATATTAAGTAAACAAAGCAGATGCTACCGCGAGGTCTGTATCCTACATATTGGGTCTCGCCTCGGACAGTTTCGCACAGTCTCGGGGGAGGAGTTGCCTCTCGGTGAGTGTATGGGACCCCCTTCGTACGCTCTCGCCTCGGGCAGTCTCGCATCCCTGTCTCGGCCGAGCCGCCTCGGCGAGAGTGTGGGACCGGCATAACAGTGCCAGCGGGCTGGCACGGGGGAGAGGCGGCCGCCGACAGGTTGGAGGTAATCTGTACATCCAGCTGCCAAGATAACAAATATCTACTCACTTCACAAGGTCACGTACATTGCCGCAAGTCTGCTTCACATGGTCACGAATCTCGCTTAAAGCCTGCTTCACACAATTCACCATACATGTTTCTACTCATAAAATTCACATTTTTCATATTTTTTTTTTTTTTTGCAATTTTTTGACGGTTCCTCAAAAAGACTTCGCTATAACCGTATTTTCGCTATTTCTGTGTTTGCTATGATGGGATTCTACTGTATATACAAGAGAACGGCTAAAGCTATTGAAGTGGGATTGCTTTTAAAAATAGATTTAGCTCATTACGAACAACTTCCTTGCTTTCATCCCCCCTTAACTTGAATAACAAAAAAGTTTCTCACTGACCAACTTTTTGATGTTTCAGTTTATTAGAAAGCGCACATAACGTTATAAAAAAATTTCTGTACAAATATGGAAACAAAATTTAGCCTTCAAATTTCTTCGTTGGCGTCCAGATATACATAACTACACAACATAAAATTCCGGATATGATTTTGCTTTTGATTCGTAACTTATGGTGTGATATATTTAAGGATACATGAAAAACAGCACCAGGTTCAAAACATATTTTTTAAATTTTTTCAACTTCTTAAAATTGTGTAAATGATAAACCAACTATATCAAACGATGCACATTTCAATGCTGTACAATATGCAACAATGTTAAGATTAAAGTTACAACACGAAAATTTTACGATGTTTGGCAAAAGCGCGTGCCGAAGCAAGGACAGTGCTAACAACAGTTACCGTGTGTTGAAAGGAGAGAGCGAAGGTCCATATAACCTGTACTGCAATCTAAGCGTGAGATGCTCTATAGCATACAGTATCATGTTCAAGGACAGTGCTAACAACAGTTACCGTGTGTTGAAAGGAGAGAGCGAAGGTCCATATAACCTGTACTGCAATCTAAGCGTGATATGC
>PNEQ01039342.1:0-13509 GCA_003012365.1 Medauroidea extradentata | reverse complement strand
AATCAATGCTATGTGTACATACAGTGCAGCAACACACTTGTGTGGCGGCATAGTGGGTAGATGGTGCATATGAGTGTGTGGAGATGACAACGACGGAGACCATCGTGGTGGCAAAGAGTGGTGCCAAATCAATGCAATGTGTACATCTAGTGCAGCAACAAACGTGTGGCGGCGTAGAGGGTAGATGGTGCATGCAAGTGTGTGGAGATGACGAGATGATAACGACAGAGACCATGGTGATGGCTAATAGTGGGGCGAAATCATTGCTATGTGTACATACAAGTGCAGCAACACACATGTGTGGTGGCATAGCTGGTAGATGGTGCGTGTGAGTGTGTGGAGATGACAACGACAGAGACCACGGTGGTGGCAAAGATTGGTTCGAAATTAATGCTATGTGTACCTACAGTGCAGCAACACACATGTGAGGCGTCATAGTGGGTAGATGGTGCGTGTGAGTGTGTGGAGATGACAACGATAGAGACCATGGTGCTGGCAAAGAGTGGTGCGAATTTAATGATATGTGTACCTACAGTGCAGCAACACACATGTGTGGCGGCATAGCGGGTAGATGGTGCATGCGAGTGGGTAAAGTTGATAACGACGGAGTGGAAGGGGTGGGTGATGCTTGTGAGTTTGTGGTACGGATGAGCATGAACTATGTAAGAAAAAGGATCTTCTGAAACGAAATTTTTAGGGGGAGTGTCACCGATGTTACGTTTGTGAGAAAGACAGACAAACTCTTACTGTGTATGTTTATTCGGTACTAGTAAATTGAAGTGAAGATATTACATTCTAGTACTGTGATTAGTTGGTTTAACAGTATTTGTAGTAAGTCTGCAAATTAACGTAATTTTTTTTTTTAAAATTTTCAAGTCCTTTGGACTATGTTCGAATCAAGGTTGAGCACAGAGGAATACATTTGTAAGATCATTATATTTCTTATATATTTCACATTATTGGGATATTTTAGTATATTTATCTGTTATTTAATTAATCTTATTTTAATTGTAGGCCCCTACCTTTGTAGAGAAAACAAATTCAAATGCTTGTTATTTCTATATGGACAGAATGAGCATAGTTAAAATATGGCTCATGACATTAGGGTAGTTATTTTGAAATATGTTTTGAGAAAATTGCTGTTCCCAATTTGTTTTTATGATTCTCCCTAAAATTTTCAGTTTCCCATACCAATGCACTGAATACAGGTTCCGTGTTGTAAGTATTAATATGTTCCTATGAAAATAAAAAATAGAAATGTTTTAAAGTATTGCATTCAATACTCGAGGTAATATTTAAAATTTGCGATTTTTGCCTAATATTAGATTTCTTATATCATGACCTGTGTTTTCCACCGGTGCTTCCATGCTATCTGTGTTTAATTCGTTAGCAGTATTGAATATCATAGCAAAACTAAATATTCCTGATATTTACATTGGATCTTAAATATTGTTCATTTTATGTGTCATAATTAACAAACATTTGGCTGTAAATAACCCCAAGCAATGCGAAGGTTTTTAAAAACATGTGATGATTTTCAACCCTGAACATACCTATAATGAAATATAGGAAATGTACTTAAAAATTTATCTGCAAAGGCAAACTATGTAATAAGAGTAAAAGGACATAAATATCGAACAATCATAGTTGTAATTGCATGATTGCTGATATTATGATACATAATGTAAGACTTATTTTGCACTTGTACGTTTTTTTTTTCCTTGGGACAAGTTTCCAGAAAAAGCGATTTGTTAACCTACATATAACTATAGTGGAAGACCTGCCAGGAAATTTAAAAAATACAGTAATATTTCTGTATACTTACTACCAATTTGTATACAGTAACTAATTATTTTTGTATTTTAAAACTATTTATGTATAGTTACAGCCATTGCAGTGTCACTGAAAATGTTTGCCAACTAATTTCTTACAGTTTTGTTTGTAAAATTACACTATATTTGTAGAATGTGGCAAGCTAACGAAGTTGATTTTCTTTAAAATTTAACATATCTTTTGTTCTCTTATGAGTTCAAAATATTTTAACCACTTCAAATATTTACTATATTAATGTTTTAGTACCTGACCTAAGGTTTTTGACATAAGTTTACAATATTTTATTGTATGGACATACATATTTTGTAAGGTTAACTTAGCAAGCAGTGACAAGATTTTAAATTTAGAGCTTGTTTCCAGGTCTGATCATAAATGATTACATTTTTTTTAAAAATGTCAGTAAACTCCACAAACTAAAAAAATAAATAAAAGTACGTTACGTTACCGATGCTTATAATAATAACAGCTTGGTAAGAGTACTAACGAAAAGCCATCAATATACACGGTAGCTTGTTGAATTAAATTACAATTTTTATAATTTCAGCAAACAAATTAAGGTCTGCCTCATTTTGGATGCGTAAAATTTGAAGATTATTTTCATATTTTGGATACAATTTATTTTGCAGGTTTCAACGTAAGAAATGCATTATGGTTAAGAATAAATGGTGCTGAGGAATTCTGCTGCTCTGCAATCACTCGCTGTTGCGGAAACAGGTTTTGGAATATTTGGCTTGATTTGAATAAACAGTCGTATCCCGGAACCTGTTTCTGGAATATCGAGTCAACTTGCTGGAACAAAGCTACGGCTCTCACAGTGATCCTACGTAAGCAGTCATTTACTTGTGGTACATGTCAACTTTATAAACCTTAGAAAATCTCTTAAAGACAATATTGTTTACTGAATAGTGTGTGTATCTGTTTCATTTTTAAAAATTGTATGGTATGTTATCATTTTGCGTATTTTTTTTTTGGTATTTGCGACTATATGAGTCTACATCTGCTATGGTTTAATTGTTTGATAATTTGTTTAATGCATGTGGGTGTGTGTGAGAGCGTGAGTGAGGGTATGTGGCAGAATATTATTTGTGTGTTTATACATATTGTTACAAGTTTAGTACAAAAACTTAAATGTTGGCAGTTCTCGTGAGTTCTTTTGGCATAAATGTCTTATAATTAGAAATAAAAGAGTTAAATTAAGTGCTGGATTTAATAGCTCACAAAGCTATGAAATACACAAAACAGCAATTAACTATAACTCTCACAATACCCTTAATTATGCACACAATTACTACTTTGCCACAGAACGTTAACTAACTTTGACAATAAAAGCACAAGAATATTTACCATTAATCGATTAAATACTACAAATCACAATAAAAGTTCAGTCATATATCCAATCAACAATCTTCCCAATAGTGACAATGTGCAACCTCAACAGTCCGAAGTGGTAATGACTCACCGTGCACTGTGCAGCACCCAGAACGCACTCCTGTCTTCACTCTTGACGTCTTCGGTTCGACTCCCGTCGCGCACCTCCTTCTTTACCTGTCGACCTGCAGCAGAAGCCCTCTTGTCTCACCCATTATTGCTCCGAAGGTATGTGCCTGTAGCCTCGCAGTAGACTCCGACGTCACCAAGACGTCTTCCTGTCATCATCAAGTTGTCCTCACTAGCCTCTCTGCACAAGCTTAGCCCCTCCTCCGAGCAGGACCAAAATCGAACTCTCGAAGCACTCTTTCTCTTGAATCACCAGGTAAACAGTCTCCTCAACTAGCCAGTTGCTGCCCTCCTCGACACAACACCGTCAGTGTTGTTCTCCACTGCTCACTGCCTCTGTAGCACTCCAACATAACACCGCAAGTGTTGTTCGTCCTTCTTGCAGCTCGCTGGCGTCACACAGCCTCGACACCAACCACCGCCACCGTGTTGCCATCCTCGAGACGCCACACCTCGTCAGCTCCGCCGATGTTACATCAGCCTCGACACCGTCGTGATACCGCCCCCAAGACGCTGGGTTCTCTTCATCTCTGCGCCGCCGTCAGTGTCTCCTCTCAGGCCATCACTTCTCACGATGTCCATCGCCGCCCCAGTGGCAACGCCACCCCTACGCCTCTCACCACTCTCGGTTCTCACTTCATACTCGCTGACTACAAACTCATACTGATCCTCTTTAGACTTCCGACTCCCGACTCCAGACTGACTGCACAACACTAGACTGACTAAGACTCTTCAAAACTGACTCATATTGCGCAGTTCCGAGGCTTTTATACAGCCCCTTTAGTGACATCAATCGCTGATGAAACATGATGACCTGAGGTGTAAAAATAGACATTACCTCCTCGTTCCTGTTGGTAATCACGTATACGCATTGGCACTATCGGGGAATCCGAATGATGTCTCTCGGAAGCTGCGACATAGTTGCGAAAACCCATGACATCACTGGTCGACTCAGGCTGTCCGCCTAGCCTGATGTAATATGCCTGCTGCCAGGCCAACACGCAATATTATTATTATGTAAGTTACAAGCTATCGTAAGTCTCGTTGTTTTATTTCTAAAGTAATTGTTACTTTTGAGACGAAGTGTAGTTCATTATATAGTGTTCCATAAAAATAACTTAAATGTTTTTATTGTAAATAGTTCTGACCGTTATTTTATCTTCTTTGTGAGACAAATAACATTTGTTTTAACGAAACTTGAACGTGACATGAACATGTCACCTACCTATGCGAACAAACAAATAAAACCCTGCATTAGTTAAGAAGGGTAAAATAATTTTTACCCACTAATTTAATTTAGACCTTAACAGAGTAATTTATTATTTCATGCCTTGACTGTGCTGACACAGTTTTCAGTGACTTGAATCAAGATTTAGCCCAGCGACTTCAGCTCATTAAAAATAATTGTGTGCGCCTTATTTTTAATTTTAAAAGAAATGACCACGTCAGTGAATACAGAAATATAATTTCATGATTTTATATGAAGAATCGACGTACTTAGTGTAACTTATTCTTGATCAAAAACACTCTTCTTAACAGATAACCCTCTATAAATTTCATGTCGTTTTATGTCACCCTATATTCTAAACACACTTTTTTTAACTTAGCAAAGACTTCTGCTTCCCAAACACACATCTTTCACTGCTTCCTCTTTCATAGAGCTACTGAAATCTGGAACTCTTTACCACAGGAGGCGAGGAATACTAAATCAATTCATTTGTTTATATAAATATGCTAAAACAATTTGTCAACGCTGTAAGTCCACTAATTGAGAATGGTTTAAAGAGTTTCAAAGGTACAATCCCTACAATGAAAGCTACTTAAAATAGGAGGCTCAGTATATACATTTTTTTCTCTATAAAACAATTTTCGTTTGAAATATTTTATTTCTGTCAACCTTAGGCTTATGAAATATGCGACTGTAATGAATGTACGTTTGCGTATGTGTGTATATGTATATATATATATATATATATATATATATATATATATATATATATATATATATATATATAACCATGTTAATCAGCCTGTATGAGTGTGTGGATCTGTGCGTTAGCGCGTATACTGTCTTTGTGTAAAAATATGCTTTTTTGTGTGTGACTTATTACAGATTGTAATTTCATATTTTTTACGTGTACATATGTGTGTATGAGTATATATGTGTACGTATGTGTGTATGTATATGTGTGTGGTATGTATGTGTGTATGTATATACATGCTTGTATATGCATATTTATGTAAACACATGTATATTTCGATAATAGTTAATGTTTGATATAGTTTAGTTTAATTAATCATAGCTACTTAAAATTTATTGTTAATTGGTTTTTATATTTTTCTTAGATGCGTACTGTTAATTCATCATTTTTTTCTCCCTATTACCATGGTAGAAGTACTACAGGCATTCTTGTAACATTACCATAACAAATATCAGCATAATGTTTTATGTACGCAATTTTACGTGTAATTTATTCCTACTGTTTGTGGTTAAGAGTAAGAGGAGGCGACAATGCCTTAACTTCACCGCAATGAAAATAAAGAACGATTTATTATTATTATTATTATTATTATTATTATTATTATTATTATTATTATTATTATTATTATTATTATTATTAAACAGTTTGCTAGATTGTTCTAGGTAATTTTATACCTTGAAAATTTTTCTCGTTCATTTTCTTCCTACATTAAAACTTAATCTGTACATTTGAATGTTATCATTTTAACAACTTTAAATGTATATTTCTTGACCATGTTGTTAAGTGTGATCTTTGAACTATTCTTGTAATGGGTCAGTATTAGGAACTGAATCATTTTTGTAAACATGCGTCACTGTGAACAAATGTTGCAGAGTTCCACAACAACCCCTCGATAAAAAAAAAAACAAGAAAATGAAGAAGCCTGCTAGTTTTCGTCAGTTTTCTCTTTGTCGGGGCGTATGTGTTCACATCCATTCGAGTCAAAAATGTTTCATACAGCTTATTTTGTTGGCTTACATTTTGATTGTCCTCACCTAGTTTTATTTTTGTGGCGCCTTTCTTGAAACGATTATGTTTCTGGATACGACTGTATTCCTTTCCGGAATTGTGTGTGAGTTATGTTCGTTGACAACAGCTCACACTGGCTTTTTTTACTTTTTCTTTACTGTGGGTTACATGGTTAAGTGTAAGAGAATGCTATAATTCCCTTACTTAAGCACAAAAATGGGACGACAATGTATTGATATAATTTATATTATCATCGTAATTATTAAGTTCTGTTCATTTGAATGACTGGATTGTTCATTAGATTCTTAGTTACTTTTTTCTGTTCATGTGAGAAAGTATTGCATTTTTAATTCTTTACAATTCTTGTCCTGTACTTAGTGTCTTTTTTCTTTGGTGGTTCTTGTCTCGGTGTTTTTATATTTATATGTTTCATTTTGTGGATGAAGTACCACCTGTTAAATGTTTTATCTGTTGCTTGGCACCTAAATAAAATAAAATTAATACTAATCAATACAATATTATTTATTATAGAAAGACTTCTTTGGAAAAATTTTAAATAAGGTTGCGTATCTCAAAATTATATACCTGGAAAATTCACGGTTTATTTGGCCTCTAGGCAACACAGAAAATATGTGTGTATACCTAAGCAAATATTGATTATTCTCTGGCTGATTCCTAACACACTGGGGGATCATAGTTACACTGTAAAAAAATTAGATAAATTTACTCTACATGTAATGGAAGCTAATTACCTCTACAAGCGAGGGAAAATTACTCAACCCGTGTCGAGGAAAGTTACTCAACTGGTAACGTAATGTTTCATTACATATTGGCCTAAGCCCTCTACGACAATTTGACATAAAGCGCGAACGAAACTTCCGAGTGGTTTGTGTGGCGAATACACTACCCTGCGGAAATTTCCACACATATTAGGAAATCAGATTTCCCTCTCAAGGTTGGGGACTATTACCATACATGTGATGAGTAACATTACTAACTTTTTTACAGTGTAGATCTGCACATTACACTTGATTATTATTAGCTCATAATTCTCGTAGGTGTATAAAATAAGTTGTGGACTTCTACAAAACAGACTTCTAAAACCAGGTTTTGCACAATAGTTAACAACCAATATAACCGCGCATATTGCCTGTGTCTACTGAAAATATAATTCTACGTCAGTAAATTCCTATTAATTTTCAGAGCGCCTATAAGAAGCGGTGATTGGTGAAAAAAGAAATAATTTAATTAAAGCATGTACGTTATATTGTAAATATGTAAGTTTTATATAATCATGTGTGCTAAGACAATACTAGTTGACAGAGTAGAGTCGCAGCTCCATTAGATAATTTATGCTAATTTGTGAAAATACGAACTGGCAGAATGTGCACATGGTGATTACATTCAGTGATTTACCCGAGTTACTGTCACTACCACGTCATTTAAATCCACTACATCGACTGCTATTACTTACTTACTGCACAGCAAAATATGTCATTTATAAATTAAAATAAATTAGAAATTATTTAATTCTTCGTTCAAAGACGTCGAATTGAGACTGGGAAAAAACATATATTTTTACAGAATTAATTAGTACTTTAAGCAGATGGGTCAGCAATCTGGATTCACGGCAAAAAGAACAGTGTATACACGGAGAAGAATGGATTGTTACGACAAACAAGTGAATAAGGCTTATATTAATTTTCTTGTAACAAATAAATTACTGTTAAATTTAAAATCGTAACGTTGATGTTACTGCTACAATTTATTTGCTTTAACAGTACAATTTTGTTGATGTAATTAATTTAAAACGAACTTATATTTGGCTGGTTACACTAATTTGTTCGTTAGATGTTATACTTTACAATACGTGCATGTGATTTTACCCAAATTAATTGTTCCTGTTAAAATTACGAACGCTAGTTTGCTTATACTAGTTTATGTATTTGCTTTTATTATCATATTTACTTGAGTCAACCATATTTATGACTTACTATATAGCGTTTGTAAATTTAATCATGGCAGATATCAAAACAAAGAAACGATTTGGTTGGAAGCGACGAAATATGTCCTTGGGTGAGTAAGAGATTTTGGTCAGCGCTTAACAGCGAGGTCTTTAGCTCTGGTGAAGGGTGACATGAAATGAGTATGGAGCAGTACCAGAACGAAAGGGCGGGGGAAACGTGAGATCCCCGAGAAAACCCGCCGACCAACGGCATCGTTCAGCACGATTCACATATGCGAAAATCCGGGGACCGACCCCGCCTGGAATCGAACCCGGGAAAAGTGTCCGTTCAGGAAGGTGTTCTCGTAACGGCGTTTATTTTGTATGCACACGTTCGCATTTACGTACACGATGGTTTAGAATACTTGAATATTTTTCTTTTTTTAAGTATAGTTATGTAATAAATTTGTAGAAAATTAATTTTTGTTTTCTATGCTATAGTTACGTTAGGTTAAATGACTTATGATAACTATGACGGTTAAAACCATTTTGCCGAGTACACGCAAGTGTCTAACTCTAGTTTACATTTAATGATGTGCGTATTTTTGCCCGTATTCTGTGTACAATTTCGTAAAGGTTACGGAGAATAAAACCACGACAGTCAACCTGAATATCAGAATCATGAAATTATCGGAATTACATGTCACAGGTGTGTGAACATAAAAATTCACCTACTTACTTGTAGCTAACTCGTGATGGTTTAGGAGTAACGCACGTGCGTGGACGACTGCCTGAAGAATATGGGTTCAAAGTCAGAATACACCCATAGGTATTTTTTATATTTTCACGCAAATATTATTTAAGATATAAAAGTTGCGTGCAAATAAATTTATTTTCGTAATCAGAAAAAGCAAAATAA
Organism: Medauroidea extradentata; assembly: GCA_003012365.1. NCBI lineage: Eukaryota > Metazoa > Arthropoda > Insecta > Phasmatodea > Phasmatidae > Medauroidea > Medauroidea extradentata. The sequence continues at coordinate 4,325 of PNEQ01039342.1, read as the reverse complement.
TTTATATGTCCAATACTTTAATGGTTGATAAAACTAATGAAGTTTTTTTATTTAACAGTATCTGTATGGCATCATCAACCATGTCATTTGGTTAAAACAACAAAAATATTTCAAAGAAATAATTTGGTTGTGTCAAACCATACGTTTGTCTGCACGTATTCAAATATACCATTTCGTTGTTTCAAACAAATTTTGTTTGATTTTACAATAGTTTTCCTCAGAGTTCTTCAAATGCCACTAGTGTCTATATGTATTATTATGATATGCAAATGTGTGTGAATGTGTGTGTGTGAATAGCGTACGGGAATTAGGGGTACCATCAACTGGGGTTACTTTGTGCCAATTCTGGGTAACTTTATGCCACTTAAAATACTTATCTGGTAGTTGTTTATCATAAAAATTAAAATTTTAAATGATTTATTTGAATATATAGTTTGCAATACTAAATTTGAATTACTAAATATTTACTCAAATGACATACAATCGAAACATTGGTAGAGGCTCAAAGTAACACCTTCTGTCACAAAGTAACATCGCTTGACGGCAATGTACTGTACAACAAATATCAGTGTGCAAACCTGCACGCTCCGAGGTACCTGTTAATACAAGCGCCTGGGTCGCGTTAACTTTCTCGCTCCTCGGAAATGTTCGGCGACATTCGTTCATCGTCGGCTATTGAGCCAGACCTTTCCCCTCCTAACCCCGTTTCCTGTGACTATTATGTTTGCATTAGTTGTTATGTAGTTTAAGTTAGTTTAATATGTTAGTAAATACTGTGCGCTGAATCGACGGACGGTCTAGTTAGGTTAGGAAAATACAATAAGAACATATTATATGTGGAGATGCCGTTACGTTAATCGCTTATGATAAACGAATGCTGGCGAGTATTTCCGAGGAGCGAGATCTAGTCCAGCTGTTCCAGCGCATGCTCGGGTTGAAAGTGACGTCTTCCAACTTCATCGTGGGTGTGACGTCACTGAAGCATGTCGCCTCGCACTAGCAGGGACCACGTGACATATATCTGTGCGCGCCTGGGCGGTGGCCGAATTTTGCGATAAGCGGAGTCTGAACTTTCACCTCCCCCCTTCTTATTCGGTAACATTTCTTTATTTGATTGTGTAGTGAAGAAGTCCTGTCGAGTTACGTATTTCATGTATTCTTCTTTGCTAATTTGAACCACTCATTGAATGTAACACATGGAACATTCAAGACCGAATTATAGTTTTAACATGCAGTAACTTTGAACTATTGGAACCGTAATCATACAAGACCATCTTCTCGCGCTCTATCCTTGCGACAGTGAACATTCTCCGCTCTCTATCTGTACTTCACATATCCGCTATTGTCGTATGCGGAGGTCAAAAAACTCCTAAATCTCACTGGTACGGCGCACGGTGTACTTGAATTTATTAATTTGTAAAAATAATTTTCCAAAACACTTTTATCACTATTTCTTCGACACGTAACATCCACGGCGCGCCTTTAATGACAATTGGTCCCCAAACGAGCGTGGAAAATTTGACTACGTCTACATACGTCTGAACAAAACGCTATATAAAACTGTAGACCATTCAGAACATACTCCGGTACCTTTGTGACTATCTCTGCCCTTCGCATGGACTCTTTGGTTTAAATATTTTTGAAGCAGCTTCACATTTGCGCCTTGTACGTCGTGCAAAATATTAGGTCTACTGCAATCTAACTCCTACGATTATTCCAGTACCTTCCCTCGCTAATGAATGTTAACTGTATCTTCTCCAAGGACACAACCTACCCTTCGTGTACTTGCTTGACAAATACTGCCAATGAAGCGTAAAGCGTAGTGATAATTATTTTCTTCTTATTTATCAAGACAAATGACAAAAAAACATAATAAACAAAATTTTGTGCCTGTAAAATGTTGAAATTACTTTATAAATAACTTAAAAATAATTCTAATCAAAAGAAAACTCGAATTTAAATGACATGTAAATTTATCAGTAATTAGCTATATATAAAATGTTATACAGTAATAAAATTATACATAAAATATTACGTCAATTTGGCAGGTTGCAAGTTTTAGTAGGTTATGACTGTCTATCAGCTCAGATGTGCAAATGATACAATTGCTGGGTCTAATAAAGCAAAGAAGTTAATATAAAATGGCCCTTTTTTAGGTATAACTGGCTCATTCGCCTCTTTATTGGAAACTTTATTTCCTCTTATCACTACGATCACACCAGCTTCCTACCTCATTGGCACTGTTCCGTGCACATTGCTCCAAGCGGCAGCTTGTATCGCTTGCGCCTTAATCCAACCATGTCTCTGTGCGGCGACATTAACGTGCCTTGGTCACTTAAGAGTTTTGGGAAAATCCGCGTGACGACGCCACAGGTACCATCCTCTAGTCCATATCTCTGTCTCCCTCCCTTGTTTCCGCTCTCGCTCAGTTATGAGAGGAATTCCATAGCGCGATAAGATCTCCAGCAGTGCACTACTCCGCCCTAACGACCTAGTGCGTCTGGTAACAGCTGCAGTGTTGCCAACCCTAAGAAGACGTTAGCGCGTTCTTGGAAAGCAGGGGGTTATTCGCTTCCTTTCCTCAGCTAGGCCGGGATCAAGGCTTGGCCGGGATAGCGATGACTTTACTTTGCGGAACTCTCACGTAGCCAGCTAACAATTGACATTCTTACTTGCATGGGATCTATCAAGATCATTTACTTATTGTTCATTACAACCTTCAGGAACGAAGAGCTCATTAAAAGTTAGAAAGTGATACCTGGAATCGTACCTCTTGTAAGCCAATCATAGTTCGGCGAAATATTTCACCTGGTTGTGCTATCTTTGCTTCCCGTTTTTCCATTTCCTTTACTTCTACCATGTGTTTTTCTGTTATAATACAGTTAAATTTTACTATGAAATAGTCAGCGAATAAACTGATGGAGAGTGTTTATGCTTTGTGTTTAAGGTTTTATGTAATTCCATTCGAAAGATTAATTAATAGGTCTAGGGCCTGCCTGAAGTACAAAATTTTCATATATTTTTGCATAACTTGGAAGATTTGTCAAATAAATTAAGAATATGTACAGAAACACGAACGTATCTCAAACCAAAATACAAACAATGTAAAGATGCTCACACAGTTAATAAATGATAAACGCAAATTTAATTATAATAGTTCATTTATAGCGAACTTCGTATTTTAGGATTAGGCGTACAAGTCACAGGATGCTCTCAGTTTTGTCTAGCAAACGTTTCAATGAACTGCTCATGAAAATAAAATATTAAAGCATTCTAAATAATGGGATATTTGAATTATGTTCTTCCTAAATGTAATGTGACGCCGTTAGTAAGAGTTTTGCTCAGTCAAAACAAATAATGAGATCGGCATTCAGTGATTAAATAATGCAAAATGTTACTGGTCAATAAGCGCTTTAAAAAACAGCTTGGAAAATTGTTTAGTTACTGAAATGCATATAAATCAAACACTTCAGCAATCTATTTCTATAACCTGAACACCAGTTTATGCAAATTCCGTATTTTAAGTAGAATAAATATCGGCGATGATTTACATTGGCGCAAGCCACTTCACATTTTATTTGCTGAAATGTTGGCACATTAGATAGGTAACTGCTATATATCGATAGTTAATTACAATACACACGCAATATATAAAATATGGCAACCAAATAAGACAATGCACACAATGTTTTAGATAAAGTTGAGTGTGTGAATGTGTCACTCGGGCGAGCTATCAGCGAAAAGACTGAACGACGGTTTAGCGGCGTGTGTTTATGCCCGCTCTACAGTGACGCGGATACGTAACATGGAAGCCATCACGTAAGGCACTCAGTTTTTATTTTACAGTGAAACGTAAACGTACGCGCGCACGTATACGGATTCGCGTAAGTACGCTGGTCAACTCTCATTTCTTCCGTATCCGTGCTTCCGTGTAGCCAAAAAGAAACGATTGTATTTTCTTCGCTACAATCTTGGTTTGAAACTTTTGAACACTTGGCGTTTTGGCGGTTAAAATCATCAACATGATCTCGTAACTCAAATTTCATTATTATAATTTTTACGTTTATAAATACAGAAAAATGGTGCCATGAGCAGAACAGTTTTAAAAGTAAGTCAGGTAACGTATTGAGACAACTGAGACCCCTCTGTGACCAAACCATGGTCACAGAAAAGCGACAGCAGTAACACTGGACATATCACCACTCCCCTGGTCTTTTCCTTAGTTCTCCACACTATTAAACTAATAATGACCTAAGAAGTGTAAACAAAGCTAGATCTTTTGATGAACCTTTCTGGTATGTGTTCCTAACTTCAGAATAATATAT
>PNEQ01039341.1:0-13517 GCA_003012365.1 Medauroidea extradentata | reverse complement strand
ATGCCAATCACAAACCGTGATTTGATAACGGTTACTGAAACTCATTCTTGAGGACTGAGATGCCAATCACAAACCGTGATTTGATAACGGTTACTGAAACTCATCCTTGAGGACTGAGATGCCAATCACAAACCGTGATTTGATAACGGTTACTGAAACTCATTCTTGAGGACTGAGATGCCAATCACAAACCGTGATTGGATAACGGTTACTGAAACTCATCCTTGAGGACTGAGATGCCAATCACAGTCCTGCATGTAAACTCTCCCTGACTCCCAGGTTACTTTGTTATGTGCACAACTGTCCACTCACTGGAGCAGGAGCCAATCAACTAGAAGCAGAAGACAGAATGTACACAGGACAGTGCAGCATAGCCAGCAGGACGCGGAACCCGTGACATTCCCTGTCTCTAATGATGATGTATGACAAACTGAATGGTTTTTTTGGATATACGCGATTATAAAGCTAATATTGTTGAATCTCAGGAAACCCATATTTACATAAAAGAAACTATGCACGAGGAAATCAGCAACAAATAAAATACGTAAAACCAAACCAAGGATATATGTTTTTGGCTACGATCGTTTATGGCTTGTTTCTTACTTATTTTTGTTTCTCATTACCTCGAGCTTATTCCTTTTACGTTACTTTGTGTTGTGATTACCAAGAACCTCGCCTGGAGGACGGGCTGGCGACGACGCCAGTGCAATCAGGTCAGGGGTTGCACAAGACAAGGGCCTCTGCGATTCTCCCCACCCTCACTGAACCGTAGCAATACAACGCTATGTATCGGGGGAACCTGGGTCTGTCTGACTTCAAGCCTTCCAACCGTCACCAGCTGCCAGGATGGTTCTGGGTCGAGACCCACGACGTACCGCCGTCCGGCGATAGCCAGACATACTCATCGTCAGCCTCTGGCATCATGCTAACGGTGAGGACTAAGGTGTCCGAAATAGGCACCCATCATACAATAGAACATAAACTTAATTAGCGGACGCCGCTCCCCTCCTATCTAAATTATGTAGTACAACCGTGTAGTATTCTGTATTGTAAACTATGTAGAGTAAAGCCACCGCATTTAGATAACGTATTTCATTAACAGTAACCCTTGTCCAGCATTATCCACTTACTACTGTAATTTCAGTACGAGGGCCTACCTCTGACTACAGCCACCCAACCCCTTCAATACTTGTGTGAAACATAATTAATTAATTATTTTATAACACATGGGTTTTCTGCGATTCAACAATAGTCGCTAGCAATGACGTATACCCAGCAAAGCCATTCAGTTAGTGATATAAGGTGAGCTGTCAAATATCCGCTATCCTGTAATACAGGCGCACAAAATACTAAGCCAATGACGTCACTGAGTGTGTTCGAGTGGGTATAGGCCAGTGAATTATAGTCTGTCGCAAACAATAACGTGATATTAGCACGTATCCGTCGATTCAATTCGCTACTGCACACGTCAATGACTGTGTGTGTGATACCGTCGCCTGTCCTAGAATCACAAATGTTTCGAAGCATAAGAAATATTTTCCTAATTGGGGAGGTCGACTGAGGGTCATATTCTCACTCAGACACGTGCCCAGTTACCAGACGCGAGTTCTGAATGCACACCTAGCTGAACATAAAAACTTATTCTTACAAATTAGGTTATCCATTCATGCGAGAAAACCTGTAAACTCCGAAAACTGGAACTGTTTTGAGTTTGTTGTTAATTCCTACTTCATGAAACAAAAAGTTTAGTTGACAACTTGGAGAAGTCTGGAATTTCATCCAGCTTCGTTACTACATGAAACAACTGTAAGTTAGTTTAACTTTACATACTTCACCTCTCTTGTAGTGCGCTAAGAAAATAATAAATAACCAACATAGTGCATGTCCAGTTTATCACTGTATCAGCTGGATGAAATTATAGACTTCTCCAAGTTGTCAAGTAAACTTTTGTTTCATTAAGTAGGGATTGCCAACAAATTGAAAACAGTTCCAGTTTAAGGTTGTTCACACGGCAAAAATTAATAATTTCATATTTGATCGACATAGTGTTCGTTTTATAGACGTTACTTGTCATTACATTTTCCGCTTGTAAACTTTTTTTTTTTTGCTCTCATAGCCTTCCTATGGCGGCATGACAAAGTCAAAATTTGCAAGTTGCGGGAACATAGGAATGCACACTAAGTATAAATTACGGGCCTCTCGCTAAAGGATTTAAAAATACTCAATGAATTTCCTTTCTCCTTTTTAACAAATTCTGAAAATAATTCCAATTTACTTAATTTATGGAAAATTAAAAAAAAATACAAAAAGGCTTTGATGTGTGTTTCAAATATTTTAGCATACAACCCATAATATCTAATTGCAGTGTAAATTATTTCATTCCAGTAAGTTACTCGGTTTTTGTTATTACTATGTTCTCGTAACTTACATATTCTGACCTTGACACGCCGCTGTGGGATAACTATGTGAGCTAAAATATTTGTACAAGTTGAAAATACAGTTACATGTAACGTCTGTAAGACGAACACTTTGCCCTGCAAATATAAGATTATGAATTTTTGCCGCGTGAACACCTTCAAGGAGCTACTTGGTTTTATCGTAAGTACGGACAACCGAATTTGCGAGATTAAGTTTTTGTGTCAAGAAGAATGCGTAGTGAATAAATAAATGCTGCAAACACCAATTGAAACCCACAGGTATTTGAAAATCAATACGGAGAACTACAAAACAAGATCTTAGATAATTATATTTGTCAACTTTATGAGGAAACATTTGTTCAGAATGTGCGTTTGTTAAGCAAAATCTGTTACGCCGCAATTAAATGTAAGAGATTCCGGCGTATAAGAAATTTCTTTAAAAACAGATTACTCGAGAATAATTTTCGTCTAACTAGTTAGCAAAAAGCATTGTCTAAGAATTTTTTTAATTTTTGCAAATTGGCTTTGAGAAACATAAAATTCTAAAGTGATGTTTTGAGCGCGGAACCATCTACCATACTCTCTAATGGCAGAGTGAACCATTCTTGGCGGAAATATTTCAGCTCATGACAGATGTCTACAGCTACGTACACATTGAGTCAACGAGGGATACGTTACTCCGACGCAGAACGGCGTGGTTCCAGTGCAGGCACATCGAACACGTAGCACTTAAGGGGCCTGCCTACCTACGCTTCAAATGCGTTGTAGCGAGTTGCATTTATTCTTTTTTGACGAAACTACTAAACGCACATCATATTTGCATAATTACGAAAATAACACACACTTCAAACTATGTCGCTATAGTTGTAAAAATTCAGCACGTTTATTAGGAACATCATTTCCTAGCCAGACTGCCACAACTATATAAACAAGCGTTAGACTTTGAACTATGCTAGCCACAAATACAATAATGTGGTCAACGCTTAAAGTCCCATAGGAAAATTAATAATAGTGAAGCACTGCATGCCATCTGAGTGGCTTGTGTGGAGAGGCGATAATACATTACATACCGTAAACCGGGGTTACTTTGGCATTGCGGGGTAGCTTTGATAACTCAAAATTTTGGTTTTTATATTGTTTAGTGACGAAAGTTTCAAACATTAGCTATAAGGATAAAAGGAATTATTTAAAAAAACTCGGCTCAGCTTATCTGTTTATTTACCAGAAAACCCAAAAACTAATATTTTGAGTAGTCAAAGTAACCCCAAAAATGGTCAAAGTAACCCCGGGTTACGGTACTTGAGTCAACGGCAACCTTATCGCTCTTGCCTTACACACAAACACAACCTATCTAGGCAGGCCACTTAAGAGTCGTATACAGCAGGCGCTAGATGATGGGTCTGAGGTAAGGAAACAAGCAGGCTATAAGGGCTAGACTGACTTGAGCGTCAACAACAGTATCGTCTTTATGTGAGGGCTGCGAAGATGGCACGCAGTGTTCTGGCATAGCCGTCTTTAGTAGAAGGCCGCGGCCTTAGATCTGGCAACACCGCCAGGAAGGGTCATTTTAACACTTATTGTGTCGCGCCAACGACAATGGCTTCCCCTGATTCGCTGGCATGCAGGGCAGTGTAACGAATCAGGTACAGCCATTGCCTTCGGAGAGATAAAAGACGTGTTAAAATGACCCTTGTGTGCAGGGTTGCCAGATCTGAGGCCGCGGCCTTCTACTAAAGACGGCTGTGGTTCTGGTCGTTGCCTTTTTCTTATGGGAATTTAAACAGTGACCCTACATTTTTATTTGCGGAAAGTGTGTAGTAAGGTCCAACGTGTCATTCTCAATTTTTGTTATAACATTCCGGTTCGTTTTTTTATGTGACAGCAGACTGGAAAAGACATACTTTGTCGTTTTGAGGTTCTCCGAAACAATTTTTCTAAGCGTGGTATTTAGAAAATAATAGAGCAGCGTATTTTTACATGTATTTTATATTCGTAGACAAATATATTGAATACACGTTTAATAATATTTCTTAAAAATTCTTTCTCCTGACACGCTGCAGCAATGTTCACGCACCTGCTGTATATTGCTCTTAAAAACAACCAATCTTGGATATTGACACAGCGACAGTAATTCAAAAAAGAAAAAAAAAGTGCTGTGAAAGGTTTTTGTAAATATTGACTCCATGATAAACCCGGACTGCCTTACAAATAGGTACTGTACATGAAATATTAGTGTGTTCACTGCCTGAAGGCTAACCTCCAAGAATATATCTGTACTCAAGTAGATAACAGCTGTTCATTGGCTGGTCGCTGACTCAGTGATACCACGTGATTATAACTGCAGTTAGTTTCGTCTTTATTATTGGCTTAATGCTCTGCAGGAGGTGTCAGATAAGTAAAGCTCAAGGTGAGGAAGATATACAAATTTACAGTTGTTTAGTTTCTCTCTTGTAAAAAACCGCGAAATTTTCAGGGCCCTTACTCATAAACTACGATTGAATTATATAGAAAAAAATGCTTGGCTACTAGTTTTCTGGTGGGTTTTTTTTTTGGGCCAGGAATTTTCACGAATTCGTTTGATGTTTCGTTCGACTTGAAAGCAACGTGTGCGATTTGACCATAGTTTATAAGATAGTCCGTGTATATCTCTGAAGACCCGATCATAGTCTTATAAACAAGTGAATTAGCAACCAATGAATCATCTGCAAAGTCCAACATAGAATTATGGAGTCTACCATGTGGGTTATTGAATATACAATTATTTTCCTGCGTAGAAAATGATATCGTCCTGTAATCAAGGTTGGGAGACTCTCAGACTTTGTAAAAATATCTAGGCTGGAAATATTTTCGCGATAAATCACTCCCGCAGGCTTAATATGAAGCATGGGCCCACAGTTGGTAAATAGTTAGTCGTGTCCTCTCTCTCTAGGGTCTTCCCCCCCCCCCTCTACACTGAGAGCGGGCTATCAATACACATTATCTTACATAACTCCGGCAGCGGGGAAAAAATATACCAGCCACGAGATTTAAAGGCTATGCTTTCTAAGCTCGCAGATATAGGGTTTACTGCAGAATCAATGTTGAAATTAATTACTTTCCATTGGACAAATTTTAACAACAATTCTTTTAAACAAAAAATACTATACTGAAATTTCTGAAAGAATATTGTCATAAGAAAAACTACGCCATTTATTGTTTATAATACTTAATACCTAAATTTGATGGTACAGTTATCTAAACTTAACGGCACTAAATATGTCTACGCGAAATAAACCAAACGTATAGGAAACTTAGACCATAATGATAATGGGTAAGTGAAGGAGAGATTTTTTAAATGTAGCATAGTGCAGAGAGATTTACTATTTAAGGCTATGCATTGACATTTTTTAAGAGCTAAAATAACTTAGTGTGACCTAATACTGTAATACGTAAGGTAATATTAACTACGTTTCCCTGCTTTGTAATTATTATACGGAAATGAAACTGACTCTTGGTTTTGACTTGTACCAAATCCTGCAAGCAAACCATTACTATTTTTATTTATGGCTATGTAATGTACAAACAATTCAGCACATTATTAATATCTGCAAAGAAAGAGGAATAGGAGGACATATAATAATAATTAGTGATAATATGTTTGTGAAAACAAAAGGACAGTTGATACTGAAATGTAAACGTTAAATTTTACAGGGCATGCCTTTGTCACTCAGTAAACGAGGGGAACCTGCATACGCTGATATAAATAATATTAAGGTAGATCCCCAAAAAAACTTTGTTCAAGGGGATTTAACCTAATTCTTGTAATTTCTGAAGTCTTATATCTAATGTAAGGAATGAATAAAATATATAAATATTTTAAATTTTACAGAAAAATATAACCAAATAATTTTTTTCCATGTCATAATATTTCTTATAAAATATTCTGTAAAACACTAATTTTTTTGAAAAAATAAAACTATCTATTAATTTATAAGCCGTTCGTCGATTCATTTTCGTCAGTGTACATTTGACTATCCCCTTCCAAAATTATTTTTTCCGTCGTGATTTCTTAAAAAGAAAACTTAAACAATTGAAGAGATCACTCACGATATTTAAATCAAGCCTACGCCTGAATTTCTCAATAAAAGGCGTGAACTTATGAGACGCGGTGGTCCAGTGGTTAAACCTCTCGCCTCCCACCAATGTGATCCAGGCTCGAACTCCACCGTGGTCGGGTCCCGGATTCTCACGTGTGGGAATAACGCCGGACGATGCCGCTGATTGGCAGGTTTTCTCGGGGATCTCCCGTATACCCCGCCCCTTCATTCAGCCCCCCTATCGTACCCAGTAAAAACACTTTCGATGCCACAACAACATTTTGTTTCAAATATGATCCACTTCAAAGCAATTTTGCCAAATGCTAGTTAACTTGTGACAAATAACTATTGCCTAACAGCAAAACAATGTTGAAAACTTACGTTTTGTGTCATATTTAGTCGTCTTAAAACAGTTATCTTTGAATACAACGCAAGTTTATTTGTAGGAAAGCTTGTGTTAGAAGTGCCAAAACAATTTAAAAATTAATTGTCTTAAAAACAACATTTTTACTGTTACTATAACTTAAAACTGCAATGTCTTTGAAGAAAAGTAACTTAGCAGTGATTGATATTTAAGAGACCGCTCCAGTGCTTCAGGCGCATGTAAGCAACCCGCATTAACCCCATATAAATCACGGCTAATCTTACTATCGCTATAGCAATCTTACTATCGCACATTTCAACATTATCTTCACGATTTATCAAAGGCACAGACGTTATTGTTTTCGCTGCATTCAAAGAAGTCAAGTCTAAAATGTGGCTGACTACAAATTTTACAGAATTCTTTGTTGTATCACGACGATAATGTAACAATTTGTTATACTTGATTCTGCAGAACGCAGCGGAAGTAAAAACGACGGTGTCTTTGATAAGGGCAATGATAATGTTGATAATACTCTGATTGCTATAGCGATAGTTAGATTAGCCTTGATTTATGTGGGGTTAATGCTGGTTGCATACATGCGCCTGAAACACTGGAAAGGCCTCTTAACCAAACATTTTGTTGCGGCACGGAAGATGTTCTTATTGTGTATAACCTGACACCATGTCTTCCTCTGGGCAATACGAGCGCTAGTAGTGAAGTCTGCAGTTCGGAGTGGCCTCCCTGGTGCTCGAGTGTCGTCACAGAGTGTGAGAAGGCAATGTTCGCAGCTAGTACACTAGTACATGATCCACAGAGGTAGAGCTGACCCATAATGCGCAGTGTAATCGCCTTGTGACTGGGATATTTGCGCTAGTCCCATCTTGTTGCTACACCACCAACCACTGAACACAGACACCCGCTCTCTTCCCCACCCTCAACTTCTTCCTAGAGTGGGATAACCCTACTTGTTGACACGGCGATAGCACAGAATATTTAGTAATGCAGAAGTGAAGTAGCTGGACTCAGTCACGCACGCCAGCAAAATGGATTCCCTTACCAGCAAAATGGTGGGAACGACTACTGTCAATCAGCATAAGGTGGCTGCCCTGCTAGCCGGCAGCCAGGCCAATAGGAAACCTGCAGTAACCACGGTCGTAGAAGAACAGGCCTGGACACTCGCCTGGAAACTTGACCCCCTTATTGTTTGGCTGTAGTTCACCAAGTTACCGAGAATATTGTGTTTTATTGGCGCTGATGTTAGGGCGGTCGGACACAAACTCCGCCCACTTCATTTCCACTAAGATAAACAATTTATCAAAACGTATTTTTATCAATTTATGAAATACTTCCTTCGCTCACAATTTTAAATTATGGCTCCAGAAATCTTTATTTACTTCATAAATTTAACAATGGAAAAAAAGTGGGCGGAGTTTGATTCCGACCGCCCGGATTAGAGCGCCAAAAAGTACAACATTCTCGGTAACTTGACGAACTACAGCCAAACAACAAGGGGGTCAAGTAAAATACATTGTTAGATAGGCGAGTGTCCAGACCTGTTCTTCTACGACCGTGGTAGTAACATACAGGAGCCAAACATACACGGGGCTAGTATCAACAACCTCGGCCAGCCAATAAGAGACCAAGTCGTTATTTCACATCTGTGTTACTGTTTCGTCTGTGGTGACAGTTCCGCAGAAACCGCGCATACATTGACCTGCTCTTAACAGTAATGGTTTCATGAAGAAAGGATGGGTTTAATTGTATATCAATGGATGCTCTGCCAAAATAATTATATACCGTAAAACGGGGTGAGATTGTGCCAAGTGGGGTGAGATTGTGCCAAGTGGGGTGAGATTGTGCCAACCTCATTGTATTATGTTTGTTTACATATATTTAAAAATAGGTAAGTACATAGGCTTAGTCCTGAAGAATAAATCAAGTTTGAAAAAAGAATACAAGAATAAAAAACTATATGCTATTATTTTATGTAGAATTAGATTGGCACAATCTCACCCCAACTTGGCACAATCTCACCCCGTTTTACGGTATTTGTCCATGTGGACGGAGACTCTGTTTTTTTTCCTTTGCGCAAGCTGGGTTTCTGTAACTTACGTGAGACTTGTGCGTATTTCAAGACTAATAGTGCATTTGAGCGTTGTTCAAGAATACACCAGCATTTGTGGGTAGTTCAAGAATAGTACTGCCCGTGCTTAGTTCAAGAATAATTCAAGAATAACACTGCCTTTGTGGGCACAGTCTTGAATTGACTTGCAGTGATTTCGTAGTTGTCCTTTTCAATGGGACTCATTATGGCGACACTTTTATTTTATTTGTGGAAAGTATAGCTGCAGATCAAATAAATGCTTCTATCTTTCCGTTTTACAAAGAAGAAGTTGATATAATTTTTCCGGTTTAAATGCCAATAAATGTCGTTTGTGACAATGTCAAGGAGCCCAAAACCATTTTGACAGTAGGCGTACTGCAGTCTGAAAACCATAGACGCATATATGAATGTGTGTTTTCTTATAAAGGAAAACATATAATGAAAGCGTTTAAGGTTTAGAATAAAACAAACCTCGTGATACACGCTAGGGACAGGGAAATTTCGCGATTTCAATGACCTGCATGTTAGAATTAACTATTCTATGCATACTCAAGCCCCGACCATTTGTCAACCAGCTGATATTCAGTGGAACAACAGACGATGAACTAATAGACGGGGCTTGAGTATAAATAGTATAATGGATTCTAGCCTACAGGTTATTGAATTAGCGATATTTTCCTGGCCATATACATGACCGTTCAAGCGACAGGCGAGAGACTTCTCTGAAGCAAACCTGTACTCTATTTTCTTTAGCCAGGTTTGAAATAATGAGGAAAGTTTGTCTGAGATAACTGTACTGAGCAGATAGGGATATGAAAAACATGCGGGAACTAGCCCGCAAGAATATCAGTGTGCTCAAGCTGACAGCAGCTTCTCATTGGCTGATACAGTCATACCACAAGATTCGTCCTGAATACAGTGGCTTCTTTATCATTGGCTTAATGCTCACCGGGAGATGTCAAATAAGCAAAGAGCCAGCTGAGAACGTGACACTAACTAACAGTTTTATTTTTAGTTTGTGCACATAAAAAACACGAAATGTTAAGGTCCACGTGCATTGGCAGTAACATCTTATTGAAATCCTGTTATATTCGAACAAGTTTGTTATTTTTGTGATCGTACTTAGAAGTTCTGCATTTGTCGCGCTAGTCAATTTAAACTCACACCAACATCTTGTCAAGTGACGTACAGCACAATCAGAACGTATCCTGTCACAGACAATAGCCTAAAGGGTAAAAAGATAAAGCTGCATGTAAACTTCGCACAAGGGTTTATAAAATGTAATTAGGGCCTGCCCTGACGTGCAGTAACAAGGACCTAAATGAAATGTCGCCTGCAGAGGCAGCTAGTGTGTTGTTGCACAAAGTGGCCTCGGCGGTGACAGCTTGTCCCAGTTGTTTACTTGATTGGCAAGCTGTGATAGGTACGACACGTGATAGACGCGAAAATATTCCATGTCTCGTGTTTGAAAAAACTTTCACTCGTGTGATCTTTGAACGAGTCCTGGAAAGGGTTAGAATTATAAACCGAACAGTTTTTTTGGTCATACGTCTCCGCGAACGAATGTTGCCATGTTCCATGAAAACCACTCCATTAAACAAAGAGCGGGAAAAGGGAAGCCATTATCAGCAGTTTCAACAAACATATAACGAACATACATTTCCAGAACAACATGTAGACGTGTCCAGAAATACGACACGAAAACAAAAACAAAATATACAACAACAACAACAACAATAAAAATTGATTCCGTAATGAAATATAGACGTTGCATGAAGAAAGACACAAAAAAGAAAGAAGAACAATGAAATAAAACGATAAATTTAGGTGAATGAAGAACGGCTGCAATAATGGGCAGCAACAGAGATGAAAATACAAACAACAAGAGCCACGAATGACTGAGAACACACACAAAACAACACAACGAAGAGAAAACAGACGGAAAATAACAGGCTCCCATTTGACGAGAACAGATGTGACGTTTCGGAAACCAAGACGAAGATCAGAGATATTGATCAGCACTTAACATCGAGATCTTTAGCGACGGCGAGGGCGATATGATGGGAGTATGTAGCAGCGACGTAATGAAGGGGCTGGGGAAATTGGAGATCTCCGAGAAAACCCAACGATCAGCGGCATCGTCCGGCACGATTCTCATATGCGACAATCCGTGTACCAACCCCGCCGGGAATCGAATCCAGATCGCCTTGGTAAGAGGAAAGATGGCTTGTCACTTCGTTAACCGAGGCTCTTCAGAAACTAAGATGCAGACCACAGCAGACTGACTGTGACATCTGGAAAACAATGGTTTTGAATAAGAAACACACCTAGATGCATTGGCTTCCGGACTGGAGCCGCGTCTTGTTGGTAGCTCGTACCAACGTTTCGCCGTACCTTGCAGCAGGCATCTTCAGGGTGTCTCGAGCAAGGTACGGCGAACGAGCTACCAAGAAGTCAAGACAACCAGCCTGACAATGGCCGCGAAAGCCTGCAATCTTCTATCAAGGAACACACCTACTTATATTTCAGCCAATGGCATTGCAGCTGCATCGTATTCACTTGGACTGGATGAGTTATTCCATTATCCGTGATGACTGTCTACGTGTAAATCATAGACGTTTGTGGCCGCTCTATCTTTGCTCCAACTGTCCCCCAGTCAAAAGAAAATATACCTTACAATTACACGTCAGACAGCAAAATAAGGGCTACTGACGTAAATGTGATTGTAATAAACCACGTGCTAAATTTCTTCACGCCAGCAATACCTTGGTACAGTTTGTTCACAAATTTGTGAAACACGTATCTCCAAGCTACATTCCTGGCTTTATATCTTAAGAGGCCGTTCTAGTGTTTCAGGTGCATGTATGCAACCCGCATTAATCCCATATAAATCATGGCAAATTTTATTATCGCTGTAGCAATAACAGTATTACACATATACACATTATCTTCACGTTTTATTAAAGTCACTGTCCTTATTTTCACTGCGTTCGCCGAAGTCAAGTGTAAAGAATGGTTGACTACAAATTTTACAAAACATTTTTGTATCGCGTTGATAATGTAACCTTATGTAATACTTGATTTTGCAGAATGCAGCGAAAATGAGAACGACTGTGACATTGATAAAACGTTAAGATAATGAGTATTGCTACAGTGATAGTAAAATTATCCTTGATTCATAAGAGGTTAATGCGGGTTGCTTACATGCGCCTGAAACACTAGAACGGCCTCTTGATGATTTGTTGTTTATTCGGTAATCCTACGTACTTTGGAACACCAAAAGGTCTTGGTAGGACTGTACGGGGGACAGAAGGTAGGGGTCGGCCAGGGTATGTTTAAGGAACTGTCCCAGCATTCGTCTGGAATGACATTAGATAACCAATAGAAAACCTACATCAGGATTGTCGGAGCCGGTGGTCAAACCCAGGCTGTCACGAGAGCGAGGCGAGTGTTTTACCTCAGCTTCACTTTTCTCGGCGAGTGTCTGAAGATAATGTTAAATTTTAAATTTGGAATTACTATGAGTGAACACTGATTCTGGAGTATCTGTTCCACACACGATAACGCTGCACCTTCCCTCCCCTAGTAACATATCCTGTGTTAGCAACTAAGTTCATGTTGTGACAAAAGAAAAAGTTTTTTAATTAAATGTTCTTCATATTTTTTTTCAAATAGTAGCAGTAAATATTCGCAACTTACAATATGTTCTACTCAGCGAGGATATTAACAGGAGACATTGTATTGTCCTCGTATTCCCAATCTCTTGACCACTTGATGTAGGAAATGTTTAACATCCAGGGTCACTAATACTTCACCAGCAGGGACTGTGTTCGAACCAGTGACCCACAGCACTGTGGTCCTTCACGCTGACCTCCCCTACCATCGAGCAAGATGACTAAGGGGTTAGGGGGTGGTTGTTATTGTTGGCGATTTCACGCGAGAACACGCTAGTTACTCCAAATTACAGGCCATAATGGTCTGGTAATAGGCAGGGCGGCCGTTTCCGGCGGGTGACGTTACAAGAGGATCGGGCCTCTCTTGCGCCGCGAGCTACCCCCTCGTGCCTCGTGCCCGCCGCCACAGAGGGTGTGTTCCATAATGTATGAGCAGCCACTGGTCGGTGGTGCGTGCAGCCGGCTGTTTTCCCTATCAATGGCTCCAGCGAGGCGGCACATAGGCCTGCGGGCTGGGCATGCTTCGCAGAGTGGAACCCTCTGCCTCTGTGTGTGTGCTCTTACCCGGCACTTTTCTACACCTCTTCACACTTCTACTCTATGCCACCCGCCCAGCTACTGGGTGTGTGCTCATACCAGGCACTTTTCAACACCTCTTCACACTTCGTACTCTATGCCACCTGCCCAGCTACTGGGTGTGTGCTCTTACCCGGCACTTTTGAACACCTCTTCACACTTCGTACTCTATGGAGCCAGCCCTGCTACTGGGTGTGTGCTCATACCTGGCACTTTTCAACACCTCTTCACACTTCGTACTCTATGCCACCCGCCCAGCTACTGGGTGTGTGCTCATACCAGGCACTTTTCAACACCTCTTCACAC
>PNEQ01039325.1:0-13266 GCA_003012365.1 Medauroidea extradentata | reverse complement strand
AGAAAGGACGTCGTCGACAAAATGGCCGACAAATTAGCCTACAAAATGGTCGACAATCCAAGATGGCCGACAAGATGTACGACAAAATGGCCGACGATGGCCGACAAAATGGCCGCCAAGATCGCGGACAAGATGGCGGCCGTGGCACCGAGCACCGACGCCCCGCGCCCCCAAAGTGCACCTACCAAACCCTACTACTATTGAAATTTTCACATAACTGAAAGAGAAGAACTAAAAAACATTTTTGCAAACTTTGTTAGCAAACATGTCGCTATATTGCGCGTTTCTGGGGATTCGGACACCGTAAATTTCTAATGTCTTTGCCTTTGAAAGATTATTTCAATTGGAGTAAATGATAGTGAAATATTGTGAACAAACTGCAGTGCTATGTCTTATAAGAAAAACCCGAAGAAGAAAAAAACTAGAAAACTAGAAAAGAAAAACAAGTTGAATAAATATACACAAACCATAAATAACGAAACCTAAAAATTCAAAAGAGGAAACGTGTGAAATCACATAAAACACGAAACGAAAATGAAAAGAAAAAAAAACTGCAGAAGAAAACATTAGGGCACTAAAGAGCTAGCGACGTTTTTTCTTCGTCGTTTTTCCATAATAGTTTTTTTTTTAACGACATCACACTAACTTCAATTCCAACACCAAAGCAATGCATCACTCACCAACATTCAACTCCTACCAAGGCGATCCGGGCTCGATTCCCGGTGGGGGAAGTCCCCAGATTTTCGCACGTAGGAATCGTACTGGGCGATGCCGTTGGTCGGCGGGTTTCCTCGGGGATCCCTCGTAACGTGCAGGAGGTAGGCGGCGCTGTTTAAGCTGGCAGCTTATTTATTATGTTCATTATACTCTGATAGCGTAGGCACTGATTAGCATTAAAAGGAGGAGACTGTCTACCTGGTGATTCAAGAGAAGAAGTGCTTCGAGAGTTCGCTACTGGTCCTGCTCGGAGGAGGTGCTAAGCTTGTGCAGAGAGACTGGTGAGGGCATCTTGATGATGTCAGGAAGACGTCTTGGTGACGTCGGAGTCTACTGCGAGGTTACAGGCACATACCTTCGGAGCAGTACTGGGTGAGACAAGAGGGCTTCAGATGCAAGTTGACAGGTGAAGAAGTGTGCGACGGGAGTCGAACCGAAGACTTCAAGAGTGAAGACAGTGGTCCACTCTGGGTGCTGCACTGTACATGGTGAGCCATCCTCCCTTGGGACTGTTAAGGTTGTACATTGTCATTATTTGAGAGACTGTTTATTGGATATATGACTGAACTTTTATTGTAAATTGTAGTCTTTAATTGATTAATGGTAAAAATTCTTGTGCTTTAATTGTCTAAGTTAATTAACGTTCTGTGGAACAGTACTAATTGTGTGCGTAATTAATTGTGTTGAGGGTTATAGTTGATTACTGTTTTGTGTATTTCATAGCTTTGGGAGCTATTAAATCCAGTATTTAATTTAACTCTTTTATTTATAATTATAAGACCTCTATCCCAAAAGAACTCATGGGAATTGCCCATATGAAAAGTTTTATGTCTCAAAATATTGTAACAGTACATTTCATAGCGGCTGGGGTGCTTTCAAGCTGCTTGATTAAATTATGAAATTCAACCTTCATTTTACGTTTCATGTTGATATCATGGATACGTTACCTCGGCCGATCATTTTATTGGTCGCTTCGGCCGCACATACATTTTCGACGTCTTTTTCACTTTCCTATGAACTACTTGAACTGCATTCTCAATGGCCGTTATAACGACTATGGACTATAGGTAGCATTGTGACATGAGGGTGGTGTGTGCATGTCTGACACGTCACATATTCATGCAAGCTCACGTCATGCGAGATCACGTGATGTAAAGTGTCGATAGTGTGTTCTCGGCTTTAGTTGCACTCTTTCCGCTCCTGCCTCACACGCACACACAAACATACAAACACACACACAAACACGCACACAAACACGCACACAAACACGCACACAAACACACACACAGAGCCTGTCTAGGAAGGTCCCTTAACTTAAAGAGCACGAGCCCAGGTCTTCACCGAAGTTTGGCCTAACAATTGGAAGCTTCGAGATGTGGTCAGTTAGTTTCCTCGCAGCTCTGTGAGAATGAAGTGGGCGTCTTCACGGACAACTACAAATACCAGCTCGCGGCGGACGACCAAGAAAGTTATCGTGGCGTTGAGTCTGCGAGTGTAAGTGAAAGAGACGACGCCGAAAGCGAATACGGCGGTTTTGAAGACGGCGACAGTGGAAAGGAGCGGCGCGGGATCAGAACACAGAGTGTGGCAAGTGCTAATGGCGGCGAAACAGGTGGAGCCTACTTGGACGGTGCTTTTGCGTGCGAGAGACGGACGAACATGCTAGACTTAATGTAAATAGTGAGACATTTCTGAAACGAGACATTAAGTGAAGTGGCCTACGTAATATGAGGACTGTTTTTTGTGAGACAAACATGTACTAACTGTATACTTTAGAGCCGCCTCCATGTGCTTCAAATGTGCTGTAATGGGTGGGAAAATACTTAAATGCGTTTTTTACGAAACTATTCCACATATGTCCATTACACCAATAACTTATAAGAAAAGAAAACACACTTCGGACAGCGGCAAAATGTCATTGTTATGTCACCATGCTCGTTACAAACACTGTTTCTAAGCCTTCCAACATAACGAAAACGGCATTTTCAGACTGCCGTACTTCAAAATATACTAACCGGATGTGCTCGAGACTCGGATAGTAACGTACATTTTGATACAGATTCTCCACCAATAAAATTATATGGTCACCGATTGAATTTCCATAGTAAAAATTGATCGGCGGGAATCTTGTAAACTAGTTCAGTTCGTTGTGGCGATGTGGCATTTGAGGCGCGCTTCAAGATCGTCCTTATAACTTCGTCGCTTCCAAGCCTCTAACGGGCAAAACCGCTCAAGGTGGCAGCGCCCTTTAAATGGGATTTTAGATGTTTGGAAGACAAACTGTAAATATTAATTGTGAACACTGAATCTGTAGGGTTGCGAACGGCACCTATACTATTATTGTAGAAAATTTCGATAAGGTTTGACATAAATTAAAAAAATCTTTAATGTGATTTACGAAGTCCTCTATTCCGAACAAAACTGGCCATGCCCAAAACTTGTAACAATATTCTTCTTTAACACAGAGTTCACTCTTGAAACAGTATTTCATGCCTCCTAAAATTAGTTTTATGTACCTCACATGTACCTTCTTGAATTATTTTCTGCAATTTGCACTACGAAATTTACCACAGCTTTTATACGCCGGGCAACTTCCACTTAGTTACAAATAAATCTGCCCCAATATAATCTAACACGCCAACTTGGGCGAACCCTACCAGAGCAGCTCTTCATGGAAACTATAAGGCAGGGCACACGGCGACGTTTAGAACGTGCTACTCCCTCCAGGCCATACAACTGGAATGTGGTTCATCCAGGCGGGGAAGCTGCTCTCCACTGCATCCGGTTAACTTGTGAGCCAAGATGCGCCCTGCATGCGACTCGACGCACACAAACACTAGCCTTTTAGTTTACGTGCGCTTGTGTGTCTTCGGTAGAGAAAAAAGGAGGGGGAGGTTGGAGTTTGTGGTTGGTGATGGCGACAGTCATAGGCGTAGGCAGGATTATTTTTTAAGAGGGGGGGGGGGGGGGGAGCTGCTGAACCTTGTGCTTAATACCAATTTAACGGATGTTAATTGGAGAGCTTACAGCAATACATATATATCGCATAGCAAAAATAATAGGGCTATATAGGCTGCAATAACCAATAGCGTATGAATAAAAAATTAATTAAAAAAAAAAAAAAAACGAATTTTAGTGGAAATTAACGTGATTTTACAAGTCAGCACACATAAAACTTGTAGTGCCAGATAAAGTGACAGTAAACTTAGGAGGTGTCTATTCCCTAAACAGTATGATGCAACCTACTCGCCCTAATCCAATTTGAAACTAAGTTTCTGTAAAAAAAAAAGTATTTTGTCGATACCTCAAGTTACATGCTGGAGGATCGGAAAAATTTTGATTCGTACGTGCAAAATGGTGCTATTCAAGCACTGTTTGAATCCAAACAAAAAATATGCAGCAGACAGAAACTGAAACATTTTGAAAGTTATTATTCCTTCGGTGAGCAATTTTCCGCTTTAATTTTGCGAGCACTCTTCACATAAAACTTCTTAAAAAAATTAAAATAAATAAATAAACGTCGTGTGTTTGGGAGGGTGGAGACTGCAGCTCCTTCAGCCACCTTCCTTCTCCTCCATGCGAAAGCATTTGGTGACAGTTGAAGAAAAGGTTATCCAATGTGTGATGACTGGTGATTGGAGTTGGTCTTGCAATGCATGGTGTTATAAGCCTTTCAACTCATATCTGGTGGTGGTTGCATTTAAGTTCAAAATATTGAACTTTTAAGTACAACCAACCAGAATTACAGAATACGGATAAGTTGCATTTAATGTTAACACAAAAACACTATTAAGTCTCACTTTAATTGTAATTTCCACAAATACAAGACGTAACGCTGAAATTCGGGCCCGAATATAAATTATTTTAGCCACCAGTAACTACATGGTATAGGCCTATAGCCGTATATTGTGCCAACGTACGCTTCGCACACCAACCATTAACAACATAAACAGCAACAGCCAGTTGTGCCTGTGGCCACTTTTCATCCACAACTAGATCAATAAAAGATCGAACCAGCGTTTCATATTGACAAGTAACGCCGAAACATTCACATGCCACATTTTTGCATAATTATATACCAAATTAAATCATGTTAATGTTTTTGTAAATACCAATAACAAAAAATAAACCAACAAAGTATTTGTGAACATGACGGAAATGTATCTCAACTCCACAAGACCACAAAATCAATTCCATTACCGATTTTCCAAGTTCAATAAGTTTTCTTTAGTTCCCCGCACTACCTCACGGCTAAGGAAAAAAAAAGTTGCCAACAATAGGGCCAAACCTACACATGCTTTACGTAAGGGCCAGCCTTAAAAATAATCTTCCGAAAGTGCTTTCATTTCAATTAAGTACTTACTTCCGTTTTGATTTCTCAATATATTCTATAGTAGTCGTCTAGATAAATTAGACACAGTAAAAGATACGGCAAGGTAAATGAGCTTTACGTCTCGTCGACAGCGAGATCATTAGAGATGGTGACACACAACTTGGTACGATGATAGAAGCTTGGAAGATGTCAGGTAGTCAAGAAAGAGGTGATATGACAAGTGAAAGGGGAGGGGGAGGCGGCAGGACGAGTTCTTCAACAGCTTAGTTACATCTCTGAGTCTCAGTGGTCACCGGCTCCGGCCATACTGATTTCAGTTTTCAATGGTTGCCCGAAATCGCTCTAAGCGAATTCTGGGTTGGTTTCTTAAGACTCGGTTTCAGTCGCCATATTGAATTTTATTATTTTTAACTTTTTTGGAATTCTGAGAAGAAAATTGTTAAATATGTGATTATACCTCAAATTCTATTTACATTTCGCTACAGTACAGACCTTACGATTTAGCTGCTAACTTATAATTACGCCGCAATTTGTTGGGTAATTTTTTTTTATATTCATAATTTACCCAACAAATTGCGGCCCCTCTGTATTCTATGGTTGTGAGGTTCATGTTTGCGTTTGGAGGGGTGGTCGCACAAGTTCTCAAGACACAGGCTTAGGCGGAGAACTCGGTATGCAAGTGTCCAGAAACTGCCACGTAATAAGCGCACCACACGAATCCTCGACAAAACTGGAGACGAAAATGTTAGTAGCATAATGTCGTACGATGATATTTTACGTGCACAAATGTGTGGCAACACAGCACGACTAAGTTCCCTCTTACACTACTCAGATTATCTGTGTTGCCACACATTTGTGCACGTAAAATATCATCGTACGACATTATGCTACTAACATTTAGATATCGTACCACCACTGACCTGAGTATCATATTATGGGAACAGGTTCAAATTCCCAGCAGTACATACACGATTATACGTTTACTCGACGCAACATACATACAATATGGTAAGGGCGCGGTCTACCGTAATTTTCATCACCATGTTTTTATTTTTATATTTGCACCAGTTATTTTTTTTTTCTTGTTTTAGACACAAAATGTGACAACATTTTTCTCTTATAAAATTTTTTTAGCTCTCATAGTTTTGCGTAATGGCTCGTTAAAGCCAAAATTTGTATGTTTCCAAGGACGACACATATACCAATTCACTTACCAAACTGAAAAAATTCACAGTGAATAACGATGTTGTAGGCTACAAATTCAGCTTGTTAATGCGGCCGCCTACTCCACGCTTCGAATGCGTTGCGGCGTGTTCGTAAACAGGTTTTTATACGAAAATATTACACGTGTGCCCATTATGCCAACGTACGAAAAGAAAAGAAACTTCAAACAAGGTCGGAACCTCATTGTTAAGACACCACGCTCATTAAAAACACTGTTTCTAAGCCCTCCAATATGGCTAAAATCGGCCTTTTCAGACTTCCGTACTTCAGAATGTACTAACCGGATGTATGTGAAACTCAGATTGCGACCTGCACTGAACATAGTTGCAAACTTTCCACCAATAAAATTATATGGTTACCGCTTAATGTCCCACAATAAAAACCGTTCGGCGGGAACCTTGCACGCTAGTTCAGCCCTTGGATCGTTG
This sequence comes from Medauroidea extradentata, assembly GCA_003012365.1. Lineage (NCBI taxonomy): Eukaryota > Metazoa > Arthropoda > Insecta > Phasmatodea > Phasmatidae > Medauroidea > Medauroidea extradentata. The sequence goes on along the minus strand of PNEQ01039325.1, from coordinate 6,564 downwards.
AGGCGACGCGGCATTTGATGTGCGCTCCAAGGTCGACCTTACTGCTCCGTCGCTTTTGAGCCTCTCACGCGCGGGTAGGCAGCGCCCTTAAACCACAAAATGAAATAGTTTTGTATTTAAAAAAAAATTGAATTTTTAAAATTTTTACTTTAATTTTCAGCATTTTCATTTAAATACAAATATATATATATATATATATATATATATATATATATATATATATATATATATATATATATATATATATATATATATATATATATATATATATATATATATATATATATATATATATATTCGTTGATTTTATGTACGTAACATTGTAGCCTGCGACTATTTATCCACTGAATTTTTTCAGTTTGATATGTCAGTTGGTTTTAGTATAGTCCTTAAAGAGGAAACATGAAAATTTTGACTTTATCAAGCCATTACGCGAAAACTATGAGAGAAAAAAAAATTTCATAACAGCCAAATTTAGTCACATTTTGTTTCTAAAATAAGAAAAAAGTATATGGGACAAATAAAAAATAAAAACATGCTTATAAAAATTGCTGTAGCCGCGCCCTTAACATCTGGGCACAAACTTATTTCCTGCGCGAGGTGGTAGAAAATATTTTTTGCATACTCTGTCTATACCAATAATAAAAAAAACTTAATTTAATTGATCACGGCACGCTATGATTATATACTTACGCGTTAAATAATGTAATTTCAGATGTCTGTTAAGTTAACAGTGGATTTGATTTCAAAGTCGTAAATTATTCGAACTAAACTCTTGTATACATGACGAGAATTCGTTATGAGCAGAGTGCTGATTTCAACACCGCTGGCGTGAATCGACATTAATAGCAACCTGCAGTTGCGTAATTGCCCAATTAAAACTGCCGTGAGCACTTCGCACATGTTTACGTCTGCCAAAGCAGAAAAGTGTTGTTCAGCGTGTGAATCAACCGTGCTTCCGGGTCGCCTTTGTTTCGAGAGCAGTGCTCTCTGCCTTACGCGAGAATTTTTGAATAGTGCATGTCGTAATGAAGGATACGCTTGCGTTCAACCACGTTTTAATTTGTTCTTGCGCAACAAGAAACCTTATCAGGACTGGGAACTTGTTCAAGAAGTTACATTGTAAGGCTTCGTAAATGTATTAAAAAAAATGGGCTACGGCCGCTGGTTTAATAATGTATTGAAAAAGTTGTGTAGTCCCTGAATGTAGGTTTGTTTAGCATAATTGCGTCATTCTTACATAACGAGTACTCCGGAGTTAGTGTTTTCGAACTGTTTTGTCGATGAAATGTTTGTAGCTCATTACCGACTAGCGAACCTGCTGCCGGCCGCCATATTGAACAGAGACTGTCTTTTTTTTTTTTAACACAGATCAGTTGGCGTCAAATTCAAATTGTTATTGCGTCCCAACAGTATTATCACTATAATGCACTATGTACATCCCAAACATTCCCGTCCCCTTAAAATGCACATTTTAACTGTCTTCTGGTATAGACAAGGGGCAGAGTTTGACCACTGGACGCAGGAAGGTACCTGACTGTGTTTTCACTTGGGCCACTCTAACCACGTTGTCCGATCCAGGAAATACCTTCACCATGCTACCCAGCTTTCAACACAAAGGAGGCATGTTCGGGTCCTTCACAATGACGAGGGTACCGACAGTGATGTTTACTTGTGAAGCTGAGTATCTAGGGCACTGTTGGAGTTTATGGAGGTAGTCATGATACCATCGTTTCCAGAAGGCTTGATGAGCACGTTGGATAAGTTGCCACCGGGACAGTCTATTGATGGGTAGTGAAGTCACATCACGTTCTGGAAGCATACCTAGAGGGTCTAACACCAGGAAGTGACTAGGTGTTAGAGCAGACAAGTAATTGCGATCACTGCTCACTGCGCAGAGAGGTCGAGAGTTGAGAGTCGCCTCCCCTTGGGTCAATAACGTGTACATTTCCTTATATGTTAGCACTTGAGAGGCCACACATTTTGTAGGGAGTGATTTGACTGCCTTGACACCTGCTTCCCATAAGCCTCCAAACAAAATGTGCGGCTGCAGGGGGATTGAAGTAACAAATCACATTATGCTCTACAAGCGCATTAGCCTAGCAAAACATTAATTTGTGTCCATTTGAGACAAAAAAGCTTGTAGTTGTGTTAAGTGTCTGTTGGTACCAACAAAATTGGTCCCGCAGTCACAGAAAATGACTGAGCAGCGACCACGGCGAGCTATAAATCGGCGGAAGTCGGCCAGAAATGCTTCCGTAGTGAGATCAGAGACTAGCTCCAAGTGAATCGCCTTGGTGGCGAAGCACACAAACACACACAAGTAAGCACTCTGAGTGCGAGCCTTCCTCAGACTGCTCTATGTAATGCTGAATGGTCCTGCATAGTCAACCCCAGAAGTTAAGAATGGTTTAGCCTGCCTGACACGGTCCGATGGCAAACTACCCATGGGTGGGGTTAGTGCAGTAGGATGAGTACGATAACATATTATACACTGACGTAGTCTTTGCTGAATAACATTCCGAGTACCTAGAATCCAGAAGTCTTGTTGCAGGACTGATCTCAAGAGTTGTAGGTCCACAATGCAACAGATGGAGATGAAAATGATATATCAGAAGGTGGGCGAGGTGGTGGTGTTTTGGGAGCACTATTGGACGTTTTCGACAGTAAGGCAGGTTTGACAATTACAAACGGCCACCCACTAGAAGGATGCCCTCTGGGTCAATAAATGGAGCAAGCTTAGACAAGGTAACCATATAGCATTGGGTTGTCTTCAACTAGCGAAGGTCTGTAGCAATTGACTGTGCCTGAACTATCCTGACCCAATACATCAAGGCAGTGTGCAGCTCACAAACTGTTGGCAACCCTATGGAGCCAGGTTTCCTGCAGAGTTTTTGTATGAAGCACAGGCAATGAGTAGTATTACGATGAATCTTCCTGAGCGAGGAAAATTTATGCAGCAATGTGACATCCACACATACGCAACCGTTACCAGAGTGAAATTACATTTATCTGCTAAGATAGCATCAGGATGAGTTATATTCAGTGGAGTTGGTGACCAGAGCTCTTGTGCTTCTGCCAACCACGTTGGGCCAGTCCACCAGAGAGGGTGATCAGTAACTTCACTGAGAAACAAACCACATGAAGCACAGTTCCTAGGGTTATCGTCAGTCGGCTTGTGATGCCAACATTCCAATAACACAAGATCTTGAATCTCACTGACTCGGTTGGCAACGAATGTATTCAAATTGTGAGGTGACGATTGGACCCAATGTAGCACTACGGTTGAATCAGTCCAGGCAAAAATCTAAGCTATGTTGATCTTGGAATGGTAACTTCTACATACCCGATGCATTACGTGGGCAAACAGCAGAGTACCGCATAACTCTGAATGAGGTAAAGACACACATTTCACTGAAGCAACCTTTGATTTGGTCAGATTCATGTGAATGGTTGGAGGCCTCCCTGGTGAGGTGATGCGGATATATACAGCAGCAGTATAACCTAGCTCAGAACTGTCTGAGAATCCATGAAGTTGAATGGTAGCTTTATCTTGATAAACTGGAACAATCCTGGGGATGGCAATATCGGAATGGCAGGAAGCTCTTGCCTGAAGCGATCCCATGTCTCCAAAACATCAAGGGGAGGGGAATCATCCCAGTTGACGCATCGAATCCAGAGATACTGTTAAGGCATTTCGCCAGCACCACAATCAGAAAGAGCCAATCTAGTGGATCAAAGATTCGTGCCAGATCTGACAAAATTGTTCGTTTGGTAATCGAGCAGGTAGTATGTTGTACCTTATAGGAAAATGTGTCCGACTCCACATGCCACTGTAATCCTAAAATTTCAACTATGGGTAGGTCACTGGTGCTATCAAGAGTGTGAGCACTACTGTCTTGTACAAGTTCAGGTGAAAGCCATGAGCATACAGAAGGCTCATTGCTTGCAAACTTTCTGAAGTGTAAGCCAACCCAACTTGAACAATTCTATTAAATCCCTTTGCAAAGTGACAGCCTTGTCAATACTAGATGCTCCTGAGACTACATCATCCTCATAGGTATCAGACAACAACACTAATGATGCCTCAGGGTAGCAATCTCTTTCATTTGCAGCGAGCTCATGAAATATCCTGATAGCAAGGTATGGAGCTGATGAAACACCATATGTGACCGTGTTCGACTGATAATCACAGACAGGATCGTGGTCAGATGGCCTCCACAGAATCCACTGATAATCACGGTGGTTGTCTTGAATCTCAATCTGACGGTACATCTGTTGAATGTCAGTGGTGACTGCCACTCCATGATTGCAGAAGGGTAAAAGTATGTCTATGATATCTCTCTGTAATTTTAGGCCCGTCATCAGTCTGTCATTTAACGAAATTCCGTTGCTGTCTCGGGCAGAGACATCGAAGACAACACGAATCCGAGTGGTGTTGCTATCAGGCTTTAGCACCGCATGATGAGGTAAATAAAATGCAGGTACATTCAACCTTTCACATGGCACTAGGGACATGTGTCCTTGCTGAAAATAATCAGACACTAATGAGGAATAGAGTTATTTTATCTGAGGGTTGCGTTCTAATTCTTGCTCTAGATTGTGGAGTCTATGACGGGCTTGCACACAAGATTCCCCAAAACGTGACAGAGGCTCTTTAAATGGCAATGCAACACTATCGACCTGTGTGATCTCTGGTACAAGTACTAACAAACAAGGACTCGCACTGCAAGTTCTCTGGACTGGTTTTGGTCGACACTTCAATTTCTTCTATTTCCCAGAATTTTCTAACTGTGTCATTCAAGGAAGGTGCATGTGGTGATAAAGATACACAACTCAACGACACTGCAGCAGAGGGCACCTTTCCCATGAGCACCCAGCCAAACATGACATAAATGGCCACAGGCGAGTTGCAGTCTTTAGTTAGCGTACACCCACACAGCATGTATGGAAACAAGTCCGCACCAATCAGCATGTCTACTGGTCCTGGGACCAACTAGTTGCAAATGAGTTATGTGGCTCCATACACGACTATCAAGAGGGGTAATGGGCAGAGGGTTGGTTATCTTTGGCAAGACAAATGTCTCTACAGGTAGACATGTGTTATCCTTATCCTTACCCATCGATGTCACGACACAGTCAACAACCCCTTTAGCAACATAAACTGGTGATTGAAACAGTCCATAGACAGGCAGTGATGTATTACGACGAACTATGCCCAGTCTCTTCACGCAGTCTTGCGTCATAAAACTAGACTGGCTGGCTGAATCTAGAAGAGCGCGGACAGCATGGCAGCTGCCATCGGCGCCAGGGTCACTAACCACAGCTGTTGACAATAACATGGTGGATAGAGTGACACTCTCAGGGGATGATACAAGGGTGTGTGAGGCTGATGTTTCTGAGGGTGTTGTCTCCAGGGCTATCTCACTCATGCTTGTCGCCGGTTTCTCCCGTGAGAAATGAAGCAAGGTATGATGGCATGCACCACAAGCACGACAACATGTCAGAGAGGATCACTGCTCAGACGGGTGTGAATGCATAAACAGTTTAGGCACAACTGTTTATTTTTCACTATTTGATAACAATCCTGGGGCGACAAGCTGAAGAATGTGGGGCACATAAATACATAATGATCATTGTAGCACATGGCACACCGTCCAACGCTGTGAGTAACCACATTTCCAACAAAATGATGAAGGATGAGTTGAACGACTGGCAGGTTTTGAAGGCACTGACCTTGTTTAAGTGGGAACCTTTGTTAGTGTGGCCACCGATATTGATGTGGTTGACCGATGGTAGCCCTTCAAAAAGGTCAGAAATTGGTTGAGAGTAGGCATGTGAACTTCTGTTTCAGTGACCTTAAGCTCCCAATGATGTCGCAATTGGGCATCCAATTTCCCTTTTACAATGTGAAGCAATAAGGGATCCCACTGTTTGACGTTTACATACAATACATCTAGAGCTGCAATATGTTCATTCAAGGTGGACAGTAACATATCAATTGACGTCGGCGATTCGAGGGACAAATTCGGAACTTCGACTATTGCTACTATATGTATTGAAACCACCAGCCTCTTGTTGTTGAATATTTTGCCTAACAAATTCCACGCAACAGGATAGCGACATTCCTGGTGATTTGCTCTGAGAGGCTGAAATCTTCAAATCTTGCTCCAATGCGTCCCGAACAGCAATCACTTCGAAATACGCGTCATCAAACATGTTGAGGAGGGCGAGATGATGCGCTGTGTCGAAGGTTTGTTGCTTCTTGTGAGCAAGAGCATACTTCAGGTGATCCACCTCATTACCTTGACGCACTTGATTTAAGTCACATGTAGCTATGAACACTGATTTTTTCGTTATATACGTTAAGGCGCGTTTTCCTAGCTGCGGAATAACCCCGCAGCGGAGAACGGAATCCGGAGGGCGGATTCCGCTGAGCACCTAATGTACAGAAGGACACTGACGTGTTTTCCAACAGATCGCAGCACGAATTCCGCCGACGGAGTTCACGCAGCGGAACGCACCGACTCCTTCTGGAGCAGTCTAGTCCGCCGTCCGCTGCGA
>PNEQ01039323.1:0-13266 GCA_003012365.1 Medauroidea extradentata | reverse complement strand
TTTCTTCAAATTAAAAGACCAAATACTTTTATTTTTAGAAATGAAAAATGTTTTGCCTGAAGAGTGTAAACTGCTAAAAGACAGGGAGTGGCTTTGTGATTTAGCATTTTTAGTGGACATATTGAAATATTTGAATACTCTGAATACGAGATTGCAAGGTAAAGATTCTTTATTTCCACTCATGTTTAATGAAGTGAATAGTTTTATGTTAAAGTTGAAATTGTTTTGCAACATCTTAGAGCAGAGCATCCTTGACCATTTTCCAACTATTAAACAAGAAGTAAGTAAATACAGTGATTTTACTTTTAATCACTTAAAATACAAATCAGCTGTCCAAGCTTTGCACGAGTCATTTGAAAAACGGTTTTCTTCTTTTGAATATGAGAGATGTAACATTGATTTGTTTATAAATCCCTTTCTTGTTTTAGAGGTTGAATTAAATAAGTATAGTCCTCCAGTACAAATGGAAATTCTAGAAATTCAAAACCATTCGGGACTCTGCTCTAAGTTTAAAGAACTTTGTGAGTCACCGACCACTCCAAGCTTAATTCAGTTCTGGAAATATGTTCGTAAAGAACAGTTTTCCAACCTTCACGATTTTTCTTTAAGGTACATTTGTAGATTTGGCTGAAGATATATATCTGTGAACAAACATTTTCTTCCACGAATGCCATAAAAAAACAAATTTCGTTCAAACATAACAGACAAACACCTTGCTGATATGCTCATTTTAAGTACGACGAATATAGCACCCAAAATTGATACATTGATAAGTGGAAAGCAGGTTCAAAAATCCCATTAGAATCCTTCGAAATCATTGTTTCTTAAAAATAGCACGCACATGTGCAAGTTAATATTGTAAATCTGAACTCAATGTTATCGATTTCTGAACATCATATATTTTTTTAACAATATTTTATAAAATGTAATGTGTATTATGTGTGTTTACTATTGTAAATCTGAACTTAATGTGTTTACAATTTGTGTGTGAGCATTATTGTCATTTTTCTGTCATTGTTCGCGTTTAAACTATAAAATGTTAGATTCGTTTAGTAATAATATACAGTTTATAAAACAAGTGTTGGTTTCATCATTTTTGAGCACATGACAGAAAGTTAATGTGATATGGTGGCCCGTGACATGATTTGGGCCAAATTTTTGGCCATAGCTTCAAAAAGGTTGGCCGCCCCTGCTGTAGTTGATGAGGGGGATATTCTTTCCGTGTTTGTTCTGTACACTGTAGTGTTATTTTCAAGATGTAAATTTGGCTAGTATAGGCTAGTATAAATTATATTTACCTGGTAGTTGACTGCTGAAGATGGGCGTGATTGAAACTTTCTGTACTCATACATACATGATAATTATATTGGATGTTTCTTAAATAGACGGACACACATACGCGCGCGCTTGCGCGCACGCACACAGATATGTGTGTGTTTGTGTGTGCGTGCGTTCACATACATTTTTTTTATTAGAAATACTCCTGCGGAGAATATCCGTCTTTTTAAGAAACAAACTGCATATTGCTTCTTTGATTCTAAATGCCTTATTCCAGAGCTATCTCTTGCCATTCTTCGGAAGTTGCCAAATATTGTAATGTAGTAAATTTCTGATGATAATTCACCGCGTAGTATTTAAAGCACTGACCTCACAAAGCCGCAATGACACTTATTTGAATGTTTTGGAGTGCCTATTTAACACCAGACCTTTTCGTTTCCCTTGATATTTGATAATTTTTGATGGGGTTATGCTATCTTGTCTTCGAGTAGGACATTTTGCTTATTAGTGACATTATTATATTGCTTATCAAATGCACACTTGTCTTTTCCACGCGGGAGGAACCATTTCGTTAAATTCCCAGATATTACGTATTTATAACAGCTCGTTTTGAAAAGTTTTTATGTGAAACAGACTATAACCCTTCGCATTACACGGTGGCTTTACTTCATGAGCACGAATGTTCTTATACGTTGAACATGTAGTTGTTGGTCTGTGTACCTTAACAATACATACTGATAACACAGGTGGGTGAATAATAGCGGGAACGTCTAGTACCAACCGTGAAAAATAATTTATCTCGCAGAAAATCTGTGGTGCCTTTAGTACCACAGTTTCAAATTATAAAAAAACACACTTGTTAGCAGCTTAACTGTGTTATTATAGATACGACTGTCTTTTTTCACGACCTATGTGGATACATACATGTAAAGAACTCTTAGTATTGCATGAATGCTCTAAAAATTGCGTTGGTGATAATTGATTTACTGTTTGATGGTTTATGAAATGAAAGTGCAGTATGTGAGCTACCCTAAAAGGAAATTCTGGGATTTGCGAGAGTTTTATTTTGTGGATGAAATATTTGTCAAACTGAAGACTAGTTGGATATACGTTACTTCTTGCAAATGTTGCTGAGTCGAGAACAAAAAACACAGTTACATATAATAACTAAGCACGTCTGTGTTATATTCGTTGTGTTGCCTTGTCTACAACATTGTCTGATTTACTTGGTTTTTTTTAGTGTGTATCTGTGTCAGTTTGTGGTATCGTATCTTCTAAACGAATGAACCGATTTTTATTTAGTTTTTTTTTTAAAAGGTGACTTGATCGAGTAGGTATGTTCTTAAGCCCGGTACTCAGTATCCTTAATTTTCTACTCAATTTCTTACTTACCTCTGTTCATAAACATCGATAGCGATTATATACCAGAGTTATGTAGCAAAACGTCTATGTTGCGTACACACTATCACGGTTTACTAACAACTTTCGGCACATAAAGAAGAAGAAAAAATGTGTGATGTTGGTTGCTGTAATCCATGAAGTATAACTGTAGAATTCCCGAAAACTATTTCACAAACAAGACACGCGTGTGACTTCAAAATAAGTTACACTCTCTTGTATTATTTAGGTTTTGATATCTCCAGCAGCCATTGTTTTGCAGGAAAAAATAATTTTATTCTTATCCAAAGCATATTGGTAACTGTACTTGTGTTCTTCGCATGCGCGGTGACTGAAACTGTGCAATACGCATGCGCGTGAACATACACTGCGATGAAAAATGTGGCGGGCTCTATCTGTGAAATTAAGTACGGAATTCTGTATGGAACCAGCGTTGTTGCGGTACACACTGTCGCAGCGCTTCTTGTACTGAATTAGGTATGAAATTCGGTGCTGAATTATAGGTAGTGTGTACCGGGCCTTATCTATGATTCAAGAAAATATGTTCAGCTGTTTGAAGGTTGTTGAGAGGTGCGAGCAACTTCTACTGGTCTGACCGATTCGAAATTTAGTATCCTGTGTGGCTGTTTTTTTTAATTTGAGATTTTATATATCTTGTCTTTTTGGTTTCTAATTTTCTCCTACTTGGTATTTTTACGTGTGTGGCGGCGGCACATATCCAACAAAACTTCATCGGACGTCATACATTCCCATTGTAAAAATCATTTATAGATCACGTGAAATTTTTGCGCCTTATATAAAAATCATAATTCCTATAGGCCGTTATGAACAATATTCATGCATGTACCAACTGACAATGTCATGTACAGAATTATAGTTCTCTTATCTCGGTACAAATTTCATTGGGTATAAAATGGAAGGGGCACATTTCGATGGCCAAAATTTTAAAACTTGTATTTTTAATAAGCAGTTCAATACTGTGAACTACATTTCGGAATTCCAACCTGACAATCTTTTGAAAGCCAAGCCAGTGTTTTCGTTATGAAATGAAAATTTTATTGGTAGGAATATCTTTCTAATGTTGACTTAGGATGTTTGTGAACACCTTTATTCTTCATTTGAGAAGTCGTTCACAGTTGGCTGCACTGTAAATGGTTATTTCCTCGCAAGTAGTTTTCGTCCCTATTTCCGACAAACGCTGGTACAGTGTAGCAATTTACGCTTACCGTCAAATGTAGATACAGTACTTTGACTGCAGGGGTAACATTGTCCGACTCAAGATATTTGTTTTGGGACCTTTTCATGAAGAAATAAGTACTTATAGTTTAGTATTTAACACCAAATTGCACCAAATTAAATATTTTGAGTCGGTCAGTGTTACTCCTTCCAGTCAAGTATCCGCATTAGGAGTATCCGATTTCTCACACTCATTAGACCGAAATTCTTATTGCAATCGGTGCAATCATCATCGACATCATTGCTAAGTATTGTCAGTGCTATATTACTACGGGCGTTTTGGCCGATTTCTTCGCCCTACTGTCGTTAATGTCACGACGCTGAGAATACTGAAAAGCATAGGGCCTAGGTTACCACCTCCCTCCCCTCCCCCTTCTTTGGCGTAGTGGCGGTTAAGATGTTTGAATGTTTGTTGCAATTAGACTTGATAATAAGAATGTACGGGTTTAAGAACACACACCATTGCTTATGATTTGTTGCTGAAACCTGGAAAAAACTTGAAACATGCAACTGTCTCGTTGTCTTCGTGGATTGCATGTTTAATGTTTTTACATGTTTCAGCAACTGATCATAAGAAATGGCGTATGTTCATAAATCCATACATTTTTACTAGTGGCGGTTATTGTAAGAGACGACGCTGCCTGTGAAGAAAGAAAAAACGTCAGCGGAGGGTAATTCTTGCGAGCCAGGGATCCGCTAATTCTCCGTGAAGGCCAAGCTCTTTGCTTCTCTCCTACCCCTCCCTCCCTTCATCATGGTTCCCGGCAGTTTTTCCCAGAAGACTGTATAATGACGAGAGTGTTCCGAGAGGCGGCAGTCGCCAGGACGCGCGAAGAGGATGACATTCACGACGACGACATTACGCTCCATGACAGGCGTCGACTTCTTAGCGTCCCCGGCTGTGCTTTGGAGGCGAGGATTTTCATCGCAGAGCCTACCAACTGCGCGGGCGAAAAAAAAAATGAGGAAGAGACATAAATAAAAAAAGAGCTGCGCAGCTCAACCATTTTAAAATTCTTCCAAGTCAGGTGATTGCGAGACGACTTCAAGTCGTAAACCCCCAGCAGCTGTCGGCCATCACGTAACATTCCCTGCTTGACGGGAAAGGGAATTTTTGTGGTACGACAGACGCACTCAAGAACCAGCGGCGCTCGTCATGCCGACATTTTCTTCACTTCTTCCTGCTTAAAGATTTTAGGAAGATTTTTAGGAGAATAGCATTTTAACTTACCTTGCTTATTCACATTGTATTTCAACTAGTAAAGCATAACTAAATATCTAGGATGGTAATATAAACAATGTATATTAAGTGTCCTTCACCTTCTAATAAAAAAAAAACAGCTAACTGGGTGTGCTGCTGCGATGTGAGAATGAATTAAAACAATAAAATATACCGAAGTGTTTGAAACCACCCAAAAATTCCTGCTTAAAAACAGCCACGCACCAATGCAACCAAGGTGGTAAAATAAGCAAAGAAACAGGACACCAAAACACACAAGTAGAAAAGATGAATGATTTAAGCAATTTTGGTCAGCGCTCAACATCTATAGTTCATTCGCCGAGAAGTGAGAGTTGTAGTTTGTAAACAAGAGAGTGTGATACTAGTATAAGCTGTAAGGGGTGTACAAGCTACTAACCAGCGAGCGTTCGTATTGTTTTCTGATAGTGTCGAACGAAAATAAACTCATGCACGTCCAACTAGGGTTGTTATGTACTGTTTAAATCACTTATCGATCGTAGATCGTGATACATACATTGAATGTTCGGTATAATAAATATATCTACATCACGCGCAACATGAATGTCATCAATTACACCCAAACTTCGCACAGTGTCTATAAAATTGTTAGTGTCTATATATCTTACGTGACGAATTTGTTAAATGTTTTATGTAAATATCGTTAATGTGGAATGAACGTATTTGAAAAATTATTTTACGGGTTCCATAACACTGTCGGATACACAATACAGATGGTTTAATAATGTAAATGAACGTCTACTGCTTACTATTATATTTATCTTCTGCGATATGCGATATGAAGATTTCGTTTTAATTCCCTGTACACATTTATAGTTAAATAATTATTGCGTTACTTTATTCTGTTTTGTTTGTCGTTTCACACGTTGTTGTTAACGTTCATGAATATAATTGTTACAGTATGTGTGTCAATATCTTATTAGTGTCGATTATTGTACATTTCTTTTATAGCACATTGGTCGGACATTGTCGTCTACCTGAGAAATAGGATTTTATGCCCGGATTTCTGCATTGTGTATCGTGCTGGACGATGTCGCTGTTCAAAGAGATTTCTCGGGGTTCTTCATACCTCTCTCATTCACACTCATAGGTTCCCACGACTTTATGTGTTCATACTCGCCTGAATACCACCAGTTCCTGCATGATATCCTACGCTCAATACCTGTCTGCCAATACACGTGGCGAGCATTCTGGACACCCCTGATTACAAGCTGCAATCACGTGATCATTGCGTGTTTTCATTCACAGACCTTACCTTCGATCACGTGCATGTGCTTCGCGCGCTCTCACTTGAACGCGAATAGACAATAGGTCTTTAGCGCTGGTGAGGGTTGACATGAGGTGAATACGGAGCAGCGTCGGAATGAAGCGGCTTGGTAAACGGCAGATCCCGAGAAAATCCGCTGCGACCTACGGCATCGTCCGGTATGAGTCCCACATGCGGATATCCGGGGACCTACTCCGCCGGGAATCGAGCCCAAATCGCCTTGTTGGGAGGCGAGTGTTCTAGCCACTACGTCCACCGTGGCCCCGTAATATAAGCGATAGTAAATACAGCATATACACTCGAAGTCAGTTAGGCCTTAAAGCACACCGCACAAAAAATTAAAATAAATGTAAGGTGATATACATTGCAAATTACCTTACTAGAACAATTAGTAATGGTGAAACCCCATAGGAAACAAACTGAAATAATAACACGTTCATTTGTGGTGTGTCCTTAGATAATTATTTTTTTTATATATTTTTGTATTATTCTTTTCAATATGTAATAGGTTTGAAAATATTCAGTTAACACATTTCTAAGAGAGAAAAAGTTATTTTACGTGCTATTGGTAAAATTTTTATAAGTGGTACCCTGCACGTCATGTAATTAGAGGTAAGTGAATACACGCAGTTCAAATTATTTTAAAAATACATCCATTCCATAAAAATCAAATTCAATACTGTATGAAATAGTCTTCACACCTCTTATATGATAAATACAATTTTAATATTTTATAGTTAAATAAACTATCTGCCAGGATACGGCGTATATCTTCAATGAAGTTTACAAAACTTGGAAAACAAATCGTTTATCTGCAATAAAACAAATGTTTAAAATTATATGAGCTTAAAATTTCCTCGTTGTTGAAGTAAAAGTTAAAAGTAATCACGGATTTAGCTGAGACTAAGGACCAAGCCAATAATGTTCAGGGGCGTAGCCAGGATTTGTGTAAAAAAAAAAAGAGAGCGGTTTAACTTGAAAATTATATAATAAACACCGGCCACCCCTTTAAAGCGGATGGTCCGGAGGTCCCCCCCCCCCTTTTTTTTTCCCCCCGAAAAATGTTGGATTTAAAGATGCAAAATAGTGCTATTTTAGCAAATTTCGTAACGAAACGTTGAATATTCTACTGGTGAAATCTATTTTAATTGTTAAATAATTTTCTTCTAAAACTTACCACTATGGGCAAAGGAGGGGGGGGGGATTTTATGACCCCTATCTTCGGCCCCTCGGCTTCACCCATGGTCTTGGTAATGGTAGAAAATATTGCAATCGGGAGGTGGAATCACTTTGAAGGCGAAACAGCTACACTTACACTGCTTCCATCATGGACCTCGAAAAGCTGAGCAGCCGCGATGTGCCACCAAGACTTACTCCAAAACGTGGAATATACTCAAAACGGGAAATGAGTTCCAAACTTGAAATAGAATAAAATATTGCACCCTCACAGTAACACAATGAGACAAAAACTGAGAGAAACTTCAGAACACCAAACGGCCGGAGATGAAATGCTGATGCTTGAGGGACATTGCATTTTGAAATTTAAAATAAACAAACCACAACTAAAATCCTACGTTGGTTTACAAAAGGCTTATGTTCCGAAGAACACCGCCCACAGGCGAGCATGGTAACGCACGGCATAACTGCATGAGATGTACCAACAAAGGTGCTGGCAACACTACAAAGAAACTGTTGGAAGGGGAAATCAAAGCGACAGAAGAAGCTTGCACACACCGCCGCTAGGTGGCTCAGGCAGCGCAGCTCTAAAGCAGCAAACTGCATACAAGGCGGACGAATATCAGGTGGGCAGATCCCACAGAGCACTACGAAATCACACGATAGAATTATGAACACACACACACTCACTGCAGACACAGGGACGCGAGCACTGAACCGAGAATGAAAGTGAAACAAAGTCTTCAGTTACAAGGAATGCAAAGCGTAGCAGCGTACATTCGAATAAAGGGAAAAAAAATCCACGTTACTGAAGCCCTAATTGGGTCGGCACGAAAGTAATGTAGTACGAAAATATAGCTGTAATAAGAAGTGGAATTTACTGATATACCATAAATAAATTAAAATAAAACATCAAACTATTGCTAGTAAAAAGTAAATATAATTAATTTTAATATTAATAAATAATTAAATGAGCCTAATGTAGGGAATATAGACAACAAAGAGTGATATTTATTTTATTTAAGTTGTTTCGTATATTTGTACGTCACATTGGAGAATCATTTAAATACAAAAAAAAAAACACAAAATCGTAAAATGTACTTTTCCAACGCATAAACAGTATCAGTAATTCCGCTAACTCTTTTTAAATGATACAGTGATGTGATTAATTTCCGCATAAGAAGCGAATTTTGTAATTTTTAGCTAGTTATCAACTTTAAGAAAACTTTTAAGTTTATAATTACATAAAGTTGTATAATGTTCAGTTTCGAAAAAAAAAATTTGCTCCATAGTAAAGCCACTTTTCAACACATTTACGTCACGGTTTTACGTTATATCCTCGTTTTTATGTTTTAAAAATAAATAGGAAGCGGTACCCTTAAGGGCGCTGCCTGTGTAACAACGGGGCGTGTGCGTAGTTAGGGATTTACGTTAAACATTATTCAGCGTTGCTCAATCAATCTAATGACATAGCTTTCTCACTAAAACCATTATCTGTATTGAAAAATATAAGAATATTGCTACAAAAATAAAAATGTAGCGAACAATTGTGAGATGTTTTTGAGTGTTTTTTTATAATGAACACACCATATTTATTTGTTAATAGATTTTAGGACATTTAAACAAAACGATTTAGAAGATCCTATAACAACGTGAACCTTACCGAGTTGAACAAAAAAAGTGTGTAGTGGCATATGCACGTTAGACAAGTACTGAGGCCGTGTCTCAATTCACCCAAAGTGTGCCCTTTTGTGCTCTCGTTATCGCAAATACGTCACAACTACGCCAGAGAGAGCACTCTCTGCCTGTCTCAATTGTTCGTCGAGAGTACGAAAGAGCGAGAGAACGAAATTGAGTACTCGCTCTCAGTCTCTCGTGTTCTCTGGCGTACGCCATCTTTATTACAACTATGGTTGTGTGTTATTAAATAAATGTGCGTCATATATTGCAAATATTTCAATATTTACACATAAGTAATTATTTCCGGTGAACAATTACTTATGGCGAGAAATTGCGTGATATTTTGGCCCTAACATGTTTTTAAACACAAAATAAGAAAAATTGTCATCGTATTTGAACAGCTATTCCCCGCTTGAAATACGACGCCGGTAGGTGTAAAATTATTATTCGAATTGCCCACAAACGAGGGAACATCGTCCCAGTTGGAGAGAGCTAGATTACCAGAGAGCAAACAAGAGCTTTCTCTTGGTGTTATGCGAAAGAGTACTCTCTCAACAGAGTACTCTTTAAATTGAGATACGGCCTGAGCCACATGACTAGGATTTCGACGTAGGTAGCGCTGTTTGGTTTAGCCGACGCGCGCTGGGATGATCTCAAAGAAAATCAGGTCTGTTGAAAAAAAAAACACTCCACATACCATTCTTAGTTTCTTACAGATGTGTAGATGTTTTGATGCTGTGGTGAACAAAGTATGGATTATTTAATGTTCGGAAACAAAATTAGGTTCAGATAGATTTTCAGAACTCAGGATTGTTGTACGTGTTATTTATGATTATTTATTTCATTTTTGTACTTTTTTAGTAACGGAAAGCCTTCTTGAGGGAATAAAAAACACGATTTTTAAATTTCAGAAATAATGTAAATGCCTCAGGATAATTGTGGCGTCGGCTCCTCCGTATCATACTTGTTGCAAGAGTAACTGTTGTAAATATAAACAAATCTCGATTGAGGAAACGATCACTTAATTGTTGCTAGGGTAAACGCACTGGTTACAGAATGATAGTAGGAAGGGATACTTTGGGCACAAAACGTATAACGGAAATGCAGAATTAAAGATTTTTAAACTCGTGTTTAATGTAAGCCATCGTCGAACGCTTCCACCCATTGCCTTTATACGTGGTTGTCCATTGTCTCGTATGGAAACAACCTCGTCAGTTCGCATTCGGAGGCGATGTGAATACATTTCATGAGCGCGGCAGTGCGTGTACTAGCAAGCGAAATCGAATACCTATGGCCGGAAATAAGCTGTTCCCGTTCCTCATCCCCATCCAAGGTCATAAGGGTGCAGTAATTGTTCCTGTATCGTCGTCCACGCATTTAATTGCCCGGCGTTCATTGTGTAGCAGATTACATTAGTGACGATGGTCGTCAATGCTGCCTCGGTTGCTGTGTATCAAAACCCTCTTCATCAACAATGGGAGTTGGCGTTGTGCGGTGACGCCCCCTTTGTGCCGTTATTGCCAACGTGCGTCTCTCGCCCAGTCACTAAAGCCTATTAGTAAACATCCTGCATTGAGGCCATTATCCCTCAATTCTATGAACTCTAAAAACACTTTCTTTGCCACAGCAACTTTGCCGCAAAGATATTTAGCTTGCGGTAAAGCAGTCTTGCCTTTCAGCGAAGCAAATGTGAAAAACTTGTTTTGTGACTCAATTTTTCTTTGTAAATAATGTAAGTTTCATTGTATAAAATGTGGTAATTTTTTCAAAACTAATTTTTTTAAAGGTACCATATATCTTCTCCATTAAGATCTAACCCAGTTTCTGTACCATTATTGTAACCCTTAAACAGAGTTTTCTTTGCGTCAAAGATACATTGCAGTGGTTCATATTTAAACAAACATTTTGTTGTTGCAAAGAGAATGTTTCTAGAGTGTAGCTTTTACGATACTATTTTTTTGAAAGCGTAACAAGAGTAGATATCGCGCAAAAGTGTCTCCTAATTTTGTATAAAAAAAATAATGCCGTTTTTTTTCTAGACAAAAAATATGTTGGCCTAATTTATTCATAAACGGGCATTTCGATAATTATTGAATTCGCCAAAACAATAGTGTATTAAGTTTTGACAAAAGCTATTTTTTTGCACTGAGAGGAGGAAAATATTTATACAGGAATAAACACATGTAAAACAATAAAGGAAGTATTTCAAATGTATTTTGAGTATGAATATTAGTTGTGGTGCTCATACTTTACAAGGTAATATAAAAACAGCTCCAATATATCCGCGGTGGTAGCTTCCCAAAAATTTATTCAATTTGCCTTGATTACTGAGCAGCTACTTATCTTATGTAACGCAGAAGTCCCCATCGTTAACTCTGCAGCTAAACGATGTTTCATACGACTACGGTAGCTGACGGAGTAGGTCCGGTAAACATTAAGGGCGCGGCTACCGCAATTTTCATCACAATTTTTTTTATTTTTTATTTGTACCAGATATATTTTTTTTTCTTATTTAAGACACAAAATGTGACTAAATTTGGCTTTTGTGAAATTTTTTTATCTCTCATAGTTTTCGCGTAATGGCTTGTTAAAGTCCTATTTTTGCATGTTTCCCTTTTAACGGCTACAATGAAACCAACTGATACACCAAACTCAAAAAAAATCACAGTGGATAAAGACATTGCAGGCTACAATGACATGCTCATGAAATTAAAGCATAAACATTATTTCAATTTTAAAAAATTGCTGAAACCAAAAATAAAAAAATTAAAAAGTTCAATAATTTTTTTAAAAATACAAATAATGTTTATTCTTTAATTTTATGAGCATGTCATTCTAGCCTGCAATGTCTTTATTCACTGTGATTTTTTTAGTTTGGTATATCAGTTGGTTTTAGTGTAGTCGTTAAAACGGAAACATGCAAAATATGACTTTAACAAGCCATTACGCGAAAACTATTAGAGATAAAAACTTTTCGTAAGAGCCGAATTTTGTCATATTTTGTGTCTAAAATAAGAAAAAAAATATCTGGTAGTAATAAAAAAATAAAAAAAAAAATGGTGATGAAAATTGCGGTAGACCGCGCCCTTAAAGGTTGCTATCAGGCGAAGACAAGAATTGACCAAATACTCTAGTGACTAATACCGAACAGGTGTGTTCTAATAACTAAGAAAAATGTGCGAAAAATATCCAAGCGACGTCGGGGGGAACTATTTCTGTGAACATAAATTTTCTCTCATTTATGTGTTTGGCAAACTGTTTATTTATTTTAGTCATTTGTTTTTGGTCTTGTCAATGAAAACTGGTTATTCATCTAGAAAATATTTTCTCAACTTTTTATGTTAGTAATTCAAAACTGATACTAATAAAATGTAGTGTGCTGCATCTGGTAGCTTGAAGTGGAAACGCAATCTGTGTCCTCACAGAATTGCACAAGTTGTTCGGTATTGGTTTATAGTGTATTTGATTTTACTCATAAAAGAGTTGAGTAGGTACTGTGATATGATGTATAGCTTTTATGCAGCATGTTTCTTAATCAATGTTGATTTATGATGCAGGAGGGAATGGTTTGTATGCACATATTTTCTTTCATCTAGAAGTGTGCCACACTAAAGACCACTGTTAATCGTGGGTTACGAAGTTGGTCGAATGTTGGGAAACGTCCCTTGTCGATGAATATTAATTGAATTTGAGCCACTTAACGTGCAAATTAGTAATCCATTTTATGCAACATTATATATATATATATATAATATGATTATATACATATATAGAACATATACAGGGTGAGTCATCAGCTCTGCGACAAACTGTGACAGGATGTTCCTTGCAAAATAACAGTTAGAAAATGTCTGGCAACGAATGCCTGGAAACCACTCCGAAGGGCAGGAAACCCCTGTGAAGATGGGGTTGCAAGTATGGTTTTTATTGAATTTGACGGGAACCATTTGATATTAAGGGATGAAAATTTGTA
>PNEQ01039319.1:0-13260 GCA_003012365.1 Medauroidea extradentata | reverse complement strand
TGTCAGCCATCTTGTCACAATGGTTTGTTGATGTGCAGCAAGCCAATCACAGCGAAGCATAGAAAGAGACGTAGATCTGATGCACTTTCTCAACAGGTTTAGTTTGAAAACGAAATTATGATGATCCGAACAACCTCAGACACCGTGTAACCGTACGTTCGGTTAAACATGTTTAACGTGAACTACTTCATTGGCCCGTTTAACCGCGGCCTTAGTTATAAATATCTGTGAGTTAACGTCTTATTACACTGGTTTCTCTGCGTCTACTCTAATTGATACAACACACAGTATTGCCATTACGAATCTCGTAAATGCGTGCGTAGTATATGGATTTGTAATTCAAAACGACCTCTAAAAACACACATGACACACGCAATTCTAGAATTCAAGTTTCCTTCAGTTCTACTGCCATGAACGACGACGCACGTAACAGAAACATTAAATAACGTATTTTCTTAATGCGTGAAACAGAAAAAAAAATGCTCTTCCTATTTCCAGATACTCAGGCTGGCGATCATAAAACATAATTTACCGTAATTTACAGATTATTAATGACCTCACATAATTTAGCAATGATATCCATAAACTGTCACTTCTAATACTTTTCTTGAGTGTGTTTATCAGAAACCCATATGTATTACAAAACGGACAAACACACTGAACGACTGAATTCACTTCCAAGCGAAACGGCGAAAACCTAATTCTGATGCCATCTGTCGGTGGAATTTTTAACTACTTCTGTGGCGCGAAGCACTAACGGCATGTGTCAATGGCAATCGGCTCGGTTGCGTCATTTTGTGCTGGTGCTAATTAAATAAAATTAGACAGTCAGTAGATATGACAGTAAGATCATAAATGAATATTTTAAAGTATATTAAATACAAAGAGGTCGCTTGCATTTTACGTTCTTTCACTAACGATGTATTAAAATAAGAAAATACAGGGAGATACATGAAGTTATTCGCTACCAACCAAACAAACACTTATGTAACTTTGTTGATGTTGACTTATATGCAGTAACGGCTAGTGATTTTTTTCAAAGGTTAAATATTTAGTGCTCAATTTATTGCGAATGCCCTGTAGTTACATTCAGGGTGTTCGGGATTGAATGGTTGTAAATCACGTGGGTGGTAGATAACGTGAAAGTAAATATTTTATTTTGTTGGAGAACATATCACCCAACAAAGGTGCTGGGACAAACACAAGTGCGCAAATTTGAATAGCACGCTCCGAGGCGCCAGTCCAAGGGCTGAGAGGGCGAACGATAGCAGCCACATTAAAAACAAAATAACAGGACAAATGCGGGTGGCAGGTTTTTCGGCGCATGCGTAGAGTAAGTGTGTCAAGCAAGGCACATATTTACAACAGATGTTTGAAATTCCGCCCTCGTACCTTGACGCAGGCGTTGTAGCGCTGAAGCATGTTGCCTCGCACTCTATGGAACACTTGTGGTGCCTCACGCAGCTGTTTGCAAGCCTCTATAATACGTTGCTGTAGGTCCAACTATGTCTCATACTTGGCTCTTAATGTGTCCCTGCAGAAAATAATCGAGAGGGTTTAGGTGCAGCGAACAAGGACCACCACGCCCACAGCGCGTGTGTAGTCATGCAGAAACAAGATATTGAACCTGACGGCTAGTCGCTGGGGTAGGACATGTGGCCCAATCAAACTGTTGTGAACAATCCCTGCTCATACATTTACTTGAAACAGCCACTGGTGTGCTGCGATGCGCGTTGCGTGCGGATTGTCGTATCTCCACTCGTGACCGTTTCTGCTGTTAAACCTACCGTCACGTGTAAACATTGCCTCGTTGCACGACAACACTGTTTCACTGAAGTGAGGGTTTCCAGTTTATTGTGCGATAAACCACTGACAAAACGCAACTTGTTTTTGGAAGTCTGCTGGCTCCGACGCCTGCACTAGTTGACTATGGTAAGGACGCAACAGCTGTTAGCGTAAAACCTGCCACACGGTGTTGTGACTACGCCCGTGTTGTGCGCTATGGTTGATGTGTGTTCGGCCACATGATCCAGGACAAGTTCCTATAAACATGGTGTTCTCACAGTTGGCTGGCAACGACGTCGACTATTCGTGGGACAAGACTCCCAGGCTCACGTTGACTCTGGCCAGTGTGTATGAACGACCTTCTGTCTGGTACACGTCTGTTAGAATAGCACTCTTGGTAAATGTGGACTGCTTCTGCTGCATTTCCTCTTGCCACTGCATACACCAAGTGCAAATCAGTCATGCTGTTAATGTTAGCAAAGTTTAAGTTGTCGCAGTACGGCGTGCGTTCAAACTGTCAACCGTCAACTCTGCACTGATCATACAAAATGAAACACATCAACTAACTACAAGCAAACATCAGCTGTGCTGTACAGTGGCTCGTAGGTTGTTTCTGGGTGTAGGCACACGTATGTGGCCCTCCTCCCCTTCATCTCCTCCTGGTACTTGATTGTAGTCCAATGAGGCACCCTCTCAGCCACTGGACTGGCGCCTCCGGAGCGCGCTACTCAAATTTACACACTCGAGTTTGACCCTTCACCTTTGCAGGGTGCTGTTTCCGGACAAATGTTCTCCAACAAATAACGTTTCTTTTCACGTTGTCTACCACCCATGTGATTTACTACCATTCATTCCCGAACATCCTATATACACACATTACATGAACAGTGCGAGGAGCTCTAGCAGACTGATAGTATTGGTCAGAGAGCCTAGTTGTTACATCGGTGACTGCAAGGTTGTGTTAACAGACACCAGCTACATTATCTAGCAGACCCAGTCACCGGCAGCTGTATTTGTAAGGCAAAGAGGTTCTGCCTAGACAAGTAATGTGTATGGATGGACCGTGTTTAGTAGATGGATCTGGTTGTTGTGAATGTCTTGTTCAGTGTTGTACATACAAGCAGGTGGAGGTACCAACCAGGCTGCAGCAGTACTTGGTGTGCAGTCACGTGGCCAAAGTGCTGCTAAACTCGCCGACATAGTTCCCAGCTGTGAGCTTTCTCTCTTCTCTCACGAGCCTGCCTGGTCGTGGAAACTGTCGCATGCGCAGATATCACCCGCCACTTACTATATATACAGTGCTGCAAGCCTCCACTATCTTCTGTGTGTCCTTGACTTACTACGTGCACTTCAAATATATCACACTCAGTTGCTGTTATTCTTTTTTGACGAAATTGATTAAGGGTTCACCGAAAATCTTAAATGTTTTAACAATTTTTACATTTGTACGAGGTATGTTTGGTTTTGTAGACGTGCATTGTGACTCTTTACAGTACTGAGAATTCAGTTTTTTTCGTAGTTTCTGTATAATGGCGTGTCAAAATTCCAAATTTAAAAACAGCCAACTTTCTGTAGTTCCTTAATAATAATAATAATAATAATAATAATAATAATAATAATAATAAATTATGTGATTTCTTGAACATGTGTTACGTAATTTCTTTAAGCCAGTGGATGTCCCACAAACCAGCTTTATGTACATTTGGGCTTTGACACGCCACTATACAAAAACTATAAAATCTAAACATTTGTCATTATTGTGCAAAAAGTCGTAGGTACTGTATGGCTACACAAAAACAAACCATTGTCGTACACACACATATATATAAGTATATATATATATATGTATATAATTATGTATATATATATATATATATATATATATATATATATATATATATATATATATAATTAAAATCGTCGGTGAACCGCCCCTTAGCGCGCATTGTATCTGTATGCAGACAAGAGCGCACACTCACACACACTTTTAAAATGTCGTTATAAGATAAAAATGCAATACACTTATTGGAAACATGTTGGAGCCCTAGGTTTTTTTTACTACCGTATGTTATAAAATGCGAACCGGATTATAAAAAAACGCTTAGGTGGAATAGTGTGTTGAGCTTGTAAACCACAAATAAAATGATGTGGTCACCTATAGGAATAAGCATGACATGTATGTATAGGTTATAACTGCATTACGAGCTCCGTTCAGCAGCACCCTTAGCGCTCCATCTGTTTAGTGCCCCTCGCACACACGTGGTCTATCCAGGGAGCTAGTTCTATTATAGACTCAGGATGCAGAACATAGTGGCTTTCTTACGACATAACATATAATCGTCGCATCAATTCTGTCAGTGGATGCTTGCAGCTGGCCTGCCGAAATATGATCAGATGAGTTGTAAACTAGTCCGTACAACTAACGATAGTTTAGTATTTCTGCTAGTTTCAGTCAACTTTAAGCAGAGCTTGTAGTAATACTAGTGAGTGATATCTCGGGTGGCTTTACAGTTGTAGGCAGACAGCCTGTCGGGCAGGGAGTTGAAGACTGACGGAGGTAGGAGGAATAAAATGCACGCGGGCCCCGCATTGGTCGTATTTTACATTTTATTTACACTGAAACTGTCTTGTTGACTAATAGTGTAAAACATAGCATAAACATAATACAGGAGGTTGATGGGGGTTATTTTTGATGGTGTGGTGCTCGGATCGTCTCAGAAATCCTGTCATCATTCACGGTGTACGTAACTTACTAGAGAGCGCTGTACAAAGTTAAGTTAAGGCTGAAAACGTTCATTGAACTTGAATGTAAATAACAGAGGAGAGTATTGCTAGGAAACAGTTTCTGAACAAATATGTACCCATTGTTGTGCGTTATATCAACTATTTATGACGGTGTGATTTTGTTAACTTCGGTACAAGAGTTTATACTGAAGCGATTACCGGCGTGATCATTCCTGAATATCCCATATGTGGGAAACATGGCGGACCTTGTGGTTGGCCGGCGAGTCTTTTCGTGGTAAGTTGCTGCCATTTCCTCCTCTCATGTGCATTCCATCGCTGCTTCATACTTAACATCGTGTCATCTTTCACCAACACTGAAGATCTCCAAGTGCTGACCAAACTATCTTCGCTCACGTTACGTTAAATATTCTCTTCACTCACATAATGCTAACAGGAATAGATCGCTCTGGTTAAATTATTTGCTCCAAAATGTGGCAGAAACAGTTTTCTGAGCTTGGATCTTTATTTCCCCCATATTAATTTACCAATTTCTACAAATTTCAGAGAACGTTGCTGGAACATACAGTATGGTCACACACTCAGGAATGTCTCATCGACTGTGGAATCGTTAGACACGATAGCTAGTTGCTTGGCGAGTCAAGGGCAGAATGAGTACCGGCTACGATCTGTATGCATGTATTTCAGTGTTCCCATTGGGTGGTTACTCAGAACTTGACGAACCGATACGAGAAAGGTCGGACTGGGAGTCGAAGCTCGAGTCCCCTCAGATGAGAGTTTCAACACAGCACATCCTCGTTCTGTTTTTAGAGGAGGAAGTTGCAGCACACTAGCTGATGTGGGGAGGTGCCTGGTGTGTGTGGGGTGGGGGGGGGGTGGCGCTATGAATAAGATAGGCGGGGAGGATAAGATGCAAGGAAGAGAGTTGCACAGCGCTCAAGTAGAAAGTAACCTCTGTCTTTGTGGCGTTGTTCGTGCATTACGTCTTATGTCATACATAGACATGGTGGTATATCGCCGAGATGTTCTGTACCAACATAACCTTGACAACGATACAGTTTCTTGCTGCCTGACACAACATAGTTGCCTGCAGACCAATATCAGTCATCACTAGATACCTGAACAATTCGCGTTTTGTTTTGGCCCCAAGCTAGTTCGCGCCACTTTCGCAGTTGGCCCGTGACTTATTTGACACTCCCTGGAAGTGGCTTAGCCAGTAGTACAGAAGCAACTAAATGCAGGCCCATATGACTGCGTCATCGAGCAGCCAGTGAGATGTTCTTGGAGCCCAGCCTACACGTC
This sequence comes from Medauroidea extradentata, assembly GCA_003012365.1. NCBI lineage: Eukaryota > Metazoa > Arthropoda > Insecta > Phasmatodea > Phasmatidae > Medauroidea > Medauroidea extradentata. Next base: position 7,431 of record PNEQ01039319.1, on the reverse strand, counting down.
AATGACCCGCGAATATTGCCAGTCGCTAGTCATCACATATCACAGTAGTATGATGCTATTTGCCTCAGTCAAATAGGGTAACAGCTCCACGTACAAGCGAAAGTCAGTAATATTTGTTAAACTGAATGTTAGTTGAAAGTCAGCAAGCAGTCAAGTTTTCCCGTGATGAATCACCTCTAACCATTGGCGTTTATAACGTGTGAGTCAGGTGGTTAGCTGTCGTAGCCTGAGTTGTTCAAACAATGCGTTCAGTAAGTGACGAGAAACAGCACACGTGTTAGTTGGTGCGAGAAATATTGAGAATACTAGACTAGACAATAACCAGAACAAGGTGAAACTGCGTATGCCTATACGATGTTCAAAATATCGAGAAAAAGAAGCACGAAACGAATATTATTGCAATACTGTCTAAGTAGTTTAAAACTTAAATGTCGAACAACTGCATGAAATATGTACCGTAAGCTAATTTTGTGTTCGCGTCATCTTAAAACACTTCATTGCATGCAGGATTGTATTGGAAACCTGGTAAACGAGGAAAACTGCCTAGCTAGCAGGTTGCTTGTTATAAACGAGCAATGAGGTCGTGTGGCTTACCTGTGGCCTTGAGTCGCGCTAGTGCTTATATCCTCATGTATTGTCATTCCACCACTCTAAGGTCGTGTGGCTTACCTGTGGCCTTGAGTCGCGCTAGTGCTTATATCCTCATGTATTGTCATTCCACCACTCTAAGGTCGTGTGGCTTACCTGTGGCCTTGAGTCGCGCTAGTGCTTATATCCTCATGTATTGTCATTCCACCACTCTAAGGTCATTTTTTGTTTTCTCCAAACCAAATGTATTTCCGTTGGCGGTGGGTTTTCTCGAGGCTTTCAAGTTTCTCTCGCCCCATCATCCTGGCGAGTTCCACACTCGCCTTATGTCACTCCTCACTAGTGTTGAAGATCAAAATCCCTTCAAAATAAGTTTAGGCATTTGGAATAGATGATTTAAGCTGAATCAAATCAGCGGTTTATTTACATTGTACAAAAATTTCTGTATTCTTAAACTGTTGTTCGTGAGAAGTGTTATTTTTTGCAAGTTTTTTTTTGCAAGGCCCCTTAGAAGGATTTTTTTTTGGCAAAGGTGGATTTCTCTACCATATTGTAACATGTTGGAGCTGTGTGACCTGGATCTCGACCTCGAGGTCACTAAAGGTTAAAATTCCAAAAATTCCGAAGGAATAGTAAATTTTCGAAATTTCTATAAAAAAATATATATACGAAATTTTGTATTTTTATTTATTTTTTCGTTTTGCCATTTTGTTTAAGACCGCCATTTCAAAGTATTAAATTGTTAATGGATTAAAAAATTAAATATTTACAAAAGTAATGTATTTAATTGTAAACTATATTATACTTACGAGCGCCTCTGACCCGAGCAGTCAATTAGTGTACAGAGCTGCGACTTTTCCCCAAGTAGCGTGGCAGTTATCGCACTCCAATACGTAAAGAATGGTAGAAAAAACTTAAATATATATTTTCTTCGCCAATCTACCACTTGATTGGATTACGAGATAATTCTAATTTGGGTAAGTTAGGAAGGAGGGTATATTAATCGTTTGGGAATAGCGAACGAACTGCATGCAGCAGCTACACGTTACTTCGCAGAGATGGAACACGGCAAGGAATTCAAATACGTGTAGACAGTCGCCGAAGTGTGTTGTACTTTCGCCTGGTCCATGTCAGTCAAGTCGCAGAATGCCACCGACGTCACGAAAGCTAGGCATATTTTGTGAAGTACATATACAGACCAATCCGTGAACTGATTTGGGAACGAAAGTTATACAATGCTACATTCAAACAATTGATGAAGTATAACAAACTATTCTTCCACGTACAGCAATCTCAAAGTATTCGTTGTCGAGAGGTTCAATAAGACTCTACATAGTAAAATGTGATGTTACTTCACAGCTAATGGAACTCTCAAATAAGCCGACGTTTAGCACGAAATAGTTCGCTAGTATAATGGTACAGTACACACTCCTCTAGGCATATTATCCTATAGGTGTGAAGTCCTTACTTAGTACAGTAAGATGTTGGCGACCTGGTAAGAATGTTCAAATTAAAGGGCGTGCTCGAACTAGTCACCGCAAACTGTCGCCCAGTACAGTTCCACATATATGTAAATCGTAGCCGAGGACCTACTATATTGAAGTCAAGTGCCAGTTCGTGGTGGTTTCTACGCAGAAGAGATCCAGCCTACCAGGTTTCCCGATACGTATTTGGTGGAGAAGGTTCTGAGATGATGAAACAGACAAGTGCAGCTCGCTACAAATACTTCGTAGCTGATACAGAAATCGAGAAACGACTTGAAAAAACACCTGTTAAATTGTTTCTGTATGTTTGGCTGGCTCAATTTAGCGATGCTTTAACTTAATAATCGAAATCTTCGCTGTTATTGGCCACCACTTCGGCAGAGATGACATGTTCGACTGCGACTATAGCAACCTTACCGACGAGTTGTTCGCCAGCACATCGGCCACGCCTAGGAACTCCTCGAGCAATGCTGGCAACATCTGCAGCTGAGTCATCGGATCATATGTACCGCTTCGGCTAACAGGACTTTGTTCACATTGCTTCGACACTAAGCTGAGTGTACAAAACCATGTTTTATTAATACAAATAAAAATGCTGATTGATAAGATATCTGATCTGAAATGCAAGGTTGTGGCTGAGACAATTTGTAAAAGAAATGTGTTTTTTCCATGTAGTAGTATACAAGTTATAGATACACAGCAAATTTAATTTCTATAAAAATATGTTTTCGTCCTTGTGATAGTATATAGGTTATTGACAAAATAAAATACAGTTATTAGAAAATAATTTTTTCCTGTCTTATTGTATTTTAAATATTATTGAAAGTAAGTTATGGTAAATAATTTACTGAAAAATATAAATTTACATGAATCAAAAGGTTACTAAAATTTGAAAACATGATGGGTGCTAGTGTAATAAAGTATGTGAAGAAGGTGGATAGGGGTGCGAGGGGGATATGGAGGGGAGGCTTTCATAGGGAAGGAGATGATACAAGACAATATGCAAGTATTGTATTAAAAAAAAGCCTTTTAAAATTAAACTATGTACTAATTTTGAAAATTTATTTGATTGAATTTGGTGGAAATCGATTATGTTGGCAGAGGTGGGTCGAAGCAATTAACATTATATGAATTTAACTGTAACATGTATTAAATTATTATTTTTTTAAGTAGTTAATTTCTTGTTCCATAGCCATAGTCAATTGAATAATGTAAATATGATTGTTACAAGCAAATTGGCAAACCAAAAAATGTATTTTTTAACGAAAAAAATATATATGTGGATTCATTCGACATTTTTCAAAATATCGATTGAGGTTAAGGTCACACAAATTCAAAATGGCGGCCGTCGCAACTTGGCGGAAAATTCCTTTCTCGCCAAAAATCCCTGTACAGGCTTCTGTAACCGAACCGGCAAAGTTGTACGACTTCCGGATATTTTAAACATGTAATTTTATTTTAATTTGGTCATACATGCTCATGTAAGAAATGTACATTACGACAGTTGTATTGGACCTGTATAGAGGCTTTCCATATAAACTGTAGTCGTTCTGTTTGTCACTAGTAACTTCTGAACAAACACTCTTACCTGACTGCCAATCTGTGTAGTATGCCAAAATCCACGGAAACTTGTTTAAATGCCAACATTCAGAACATTCGAAAAGTGCAACCCTTACAACAAACAGGCTATAACAGTATTTTGTTGTACCTGCAAGAGGGTGTACTTTGACTGCAGGGATTACTTTGACCGACTCAAAGTATTTGTTTTCGGTCCATATAGCTAAGATGTGATTAATTCTATTTCAATTTTAAACCCTTAAGTTTGATCCATCCAGATGAAGACTGCCATTTCTTCACCAAGTGGCACAAAAATAAATATTTTAGTCTGTCAACGTTACCACTGCAGTCGAAGTAGTCCCATTTAACGGTACAGTTTGCAGATGTTTTTGTTGTCTTAAACCTATCTTAGAAACATTTAAATCTGTGATTTAAGTTTGGTCAAAGTAGAAATTTAATTATTATTTTTTTAGGTTTTTATGATGATCTGCAACTAACTAAAATCAGCTGTTTGTTTGCAAAATGCTTGTAATGTGATAAAAGGAAATCCTTTGAATACATAATTGATCTTTTGAGAAAATTAACTGCATCTACTGATAAAGACGACATTTCTATAACTACTGATGTTTTGTTACGAAGAGCCTAAGTACGAACATCTTTGTCGCACTCTTCCGATTGAAGAGTAACAGCGGACGGCGATAACGTTACATTTTTATCGACTTTTAAATTCGTCATGACATGTGATCATTTGATAAAATTGGAAGGGAACATGCTAACCTAGACATGAGTAAAGCAAGGGTAGCTTATTTAAAGCAGTATGTGGAGATTATTTCTGATAGAGAATTGCGAGAAAAAAAAACACTAGAACGGAAGCAATACTCTAGTGAAGTTGCTTAATACGAACACATCTGCCAGACGCAGAGCTGTTGTATGTTATCGTCGGTTTATTTTCAAAATATTAGTTAAGGTCCTTTCAGTTACTTGTAGTTTCAAGAATGGCGCAATTATTTGTAATTTACATCCTCCATGCTATTAGTGACCCCTGCTTTCTCTCCCACCACTCACCCGTAGCCTTAATGGCTAGCACAGCCTTAATAACACCATGAATAACCAAGTATGTGCGGTTGGTGTGGCACTTAGAAAGCTGGCTCGTCTACGGCGTGCACGTCTGTAGTATATAATATACAGTTTGAGAACAATTGCTGCTTCTATTGGCAACGCTGGTTTCTTTTCTAGTACTGAGTGTTTGGCACAACTATATACAAGTTTCGGCAACGTAACTTCCTTTTTTAACACGGCAATGAAACCCATTATATGAATCAGAAAGTTTCCATTTTGATTTTTATAATGTAGGTACATATCTAAAGTTAGGTTTCATACAGTTTTGAAAATCGCATCAGGTTGTTGACCCCCCCCCCCCTGCCCAATTAACCAAACACTGAGTAAGCCGATTTCTGTCGTTTCTAATGACACTTAACAGCATAGCAGCGGGTAGTTCGGTGATTTCTGTCCTATGTTGGCCTTCAGGACGTGCAGGGTCCTTGGACTTTTGACGTAAACGTGGGATTTCAAATAACCCTACCAAAAAAGACACAAGGGACCAGATTGGGTTGGCCACTCCAAATCGCCCCTTAAGGCGCTCCGGGAAGTGTTCCCTCAAAACAGCCATCGATGCCTCTGAAGTGTGGGCCGTTGCCCCGTCTTGTTGGAACCAAATGTCCCCGAAGTCCAATTTATCAAGGCGTCTGAAAAGTACGCCTCGACGACAAACGCACGCTCTTCCCTGTTACAACGCATGGTGGCGACTGACCGTGGTGGGGAACAAAACCAAATACATTATAAACCAATACTCGACAACTCGAGCGCTTTGGCGACAACTCTGGTTGTGTTATCACGTCAAACCACCAGAGAACAGTACCTTACATTTAATTGATTTCAGATGTACGCCGCCAACATAAAAATTCTGGAAAAACTCTATGGAGTTCCTACATATTTTCGTTGTATGGAGAAAATAAAGACGTGCCGTACGATAAATACATAAAAATTAAATAAAAATATGTTAAAATAATAACATGTCAGTGATTGGATGTTTTTAACTATCAACGTCTAGGGTTCTACCCGCAAATCACATACGTGTGGTGTCGCAGTAACCTTGTTCCTGTTGGCACAGTCAAATGAGCCACGTCTGTGCAATTATACATTCTGTCAATAACCATGAAGCACAGCTTCATATGTGCACATAAGGCATGAAACAAACTGTTGCAGAATTCTTTTCGGGAAACATCGTGAGCTCTATATATTATATATAGGTTGTGCGTGTCTAAAAATAACGTAAAACAGAATTAAGTCTGAATGGTATCACCGGTGGTAGAAACAAGCACCAAGTCAATGCATGCGGTGATAATGCGTGTTGTATGCAGCCTATATGCATGGCTGGCTGACATATCTAATGAACGGGTTCACTTTTTTGACAGTTCGCAAGTGTCATTTCAAAAATGTCTCCGTGAAGTGCAAGCATGAATGAGTGTGCATTGATCACGGCAGCCAAGGATGTGCTGGACGTCTCAATATCATTAGTTTCCTTTTGCCAATTAGAGCCATTCTGTCTGTTTTTTTTTGTGTGGTAATAATTAATGGCAAAGAAAGCCGAAAATACTTTTTTAATTTGTCCGTAGAGTGAACGTAACAGCATTTATTAATATTTTCTGAAAATTCACTAAAATTAATTTATTTAAATATAAAATAAAATTAACACTTAATATTAAGTAACGACATGTGAAAAAGTCTGGACGATGAATGACCAGGTTGTTTTAGATATTGTTAAAAGAATTGAAATTTCAAAGTAGTTCTTCAGGGTAGCATTAAACCCACTAATATCTACGTTCACTTAACTGGCAAATTGGGAAACATATTTTCGACTTACTGCTTCATATATATCACCATGCAAAATTAACACATTTCGTCTTGAATGCTGTTGTATAGCTGCAACGTGGTTCCCTGGTGCAATATCTCCCAGACATACATTATGTAAGTGACGTCACAGTACTGCACTACTATATTGGCACGCCAGCCATCATGCGGGCTCAAACACCACAACCTATTATACAAGAACACAGATAATGTAAAATTACAAACCATACATTTTCAGGCGTGTTATCTTAGCATAAACATGTATCATTTAATCAATATAATATACTTCACAGTGGAAAACAGTTCCATGTTGAATGTTATGGCTGAAAGCGTCATGTTGCGTTATACTGTATACTTACAAGTAACTTCAGTAATTTTTGATAGTCCTGTGGTATTGTGTTTAATACAATGTCAATCGACGTCGTGGTTATAAAATGATCATCCCACTCATTGGAACATTTCACAACGGTAACACGTTTTGGCTCTCATTCAGGATAGCCCGGGTTCGATTCCCGGCTACGGTCTTCCGTACTTCGGTTTTTTATAGTCCTCACAAACGTTTCAGGCGAATGCTGGGATGCTTAGTTAACAAAGGCAATGGCCGATTCATATCCTAGTTTTTGTCGTTGCGACCTTGTAGTCGACGAGACTTGCTTAACACTACCTGTCTACACATTACCAAGTCATCTACAGTAAACATGTTAGATACTCGTCCCTGATTATATCTTTTTGCCACATTTTTCATGGCCTTACATAAATTAGTATACACTATGTCCCATCTTTTTTCTAGCTCCGCCTGATCCACAATATCCACAAGGTCAGCCGGAATGCCCCAAATGTTGAGGAGAGGAGACGGAAGTTCCCGCCCTAGCAAAACCTTGCTAGGAGAGAA
>PNEQ01039316.1:0-22337 GCA_003012365.1 Medauroidea extradentata | reverse complement strand
GCTAGCAGGGAGAGCTGAGAAAAGGGATAGTAGGTAGAAGGGTACGGCAGGTAGCCGCGGGGAAAACCCTCCGACACAATAGTGTTGTGGACCTCAGGGTCGACGGGCCGACGACCAATGGGGCAGGCTACCTACCAGACAGACGACTTCAGCACCCTCTTGACGGTCTTCGGAGGCTTGTTTTAGGGCCAGTCTCCACACCCCGACACACTTTAGGGTAATTAACTTAGGTAACTGGGTGAGTAACACAATGAAAAACTGGGTGACGATTGCTGATGTTTACTCACCATAGAAAATACTGAACAGAAAACCAACAAAGCTTAAGGCTTGCCAGTGAAGCGGTCCTGGGGCACAAAACCCCCCCAGTGGGTTGAGCTGAAGAAATGGCTTGAGCCCGAAAAACACTTAAGAGAAGCGAAGCCCCTAGGTGCGATAGTCGACAGGGGTGGAGGCTCCCGGGTCGGTGAACAAACAAACAAGGTTCCGGTATTAAATACTTAACTATAGACACTAAAGAATGGAGGCAGCAACAATGATGAAGGACCCGGGGCGACAAACGTCTGCTCTCCTACGCGCCACGAGTCAGACTGGCTTCAATGGCCGACCCGCGTCGCAACTAGATCCCCAGGAAATAGTTCCGACGCGGGACATTCCATTAAAGCCATGAACACACTGTTGGGGAAGGCAAATTATCATAAACAAAAACGAACAAATTATTATAGAGTACTGGCCTTCCCATGAATGTCCCTTTGATATATAGTGTTTCCAACAGAACTGTTTATCGGCGGAGTGATACACAAAGAACATGACATTGCCGATATGGGGCAATAATGGCCGCACAACGAACTTGAAAATACATATTACAAAACACTTTAACATTAAAAGAACAGTAATTAAACAGTTTTTTACGTGCGTCCAGGACACTGTTGTGTTTATTTAACCTACGTAACGATGTGTTAAAGAGGTAAGACCAACATAAATATTCCAACAATATGAAGCACTGAACACATAAAACAGACTAAACTTGATGAGAAAAAGAAAATTCTCCAGCAATTAACACACGCTAATTTCTGTAGGGAAAACGGCGCACATATTCCCACCCTCCTTGACGCTAGTGGCGAGGGTTTTCTCGGGAGTCTTCGGCAGTGCGGCGGACTGACTAGGGATAAAGGGGGCGTGTTTGGACACGCGTCATGTTTATGATTAAAATATTCTTCCATGGAGTAGAATGCTTGTTTTTCAAGAAAATCCTTTAGCTGTTTTGTAAAGAGCTTTGGATTTGAGGAGAACATTTCTTGTAGGTTTTTGGGAAGTGTATTAAAAAGAATGCTACCGATGTAGGAAGGCCCTTTTTGTACCAGTTTTAGATTTACAGAGGGCATCTGAATGTGTATTTTTATTCTCGTGTTGTGCCTGTGGAGTAGTTCATTTTTATGGAAATTGTTATTGTTTTTTGGACATGAATGAGAGTATTGAATACATATATATGCACGTGCAAACTGCAAGATTTTGGACGCCTTGAAAAGAGATCTACATGAATCTGTTTGTTTTTTACCGTTCATGATTCTGATACCTCTTATCTGCGTATGAAACACTTTTTTACTGTTTGTGGAGTTTCCCCAGAAAATTATGCCATATGTCATGATATAATGAAAGTATGCATAGTAAATCATGTTTACTGTCTTTCTTTAAGATATCAACATTATTGTGTAAAACGAAATATGTAGAACTAATTTTTGGTTAAATATATTCAATATGAGATTTCCAGTTTAGTGAAGTATCAGTTTGTAGACCTAAAAATTTAGTTACAGTTTATTCATGAAACATTTATCTAATAAGTTCTGTAATGCAGGTAACGTAAAATGTTTAGTGTAAAATCACCACATATGTGTACATCATTAGTTTTGTACAAGTCACCCGCGATTTAATCCCGACACAGTCACTTGCTGTTTGTATCATGTCATGGCGCGTTGCGCCCCGACGCTGCAAACATTCTCCCACAGTCTCTAGCAGCTCTAGTTAATATTACAAATGATACCAATTTGTTATCAGGGCCTGCTTCGTAAAGGGGAGTGAGAAACTGCTCGATTGAGGCTGGTAGTCCATAAACACAGCTTACAGGAACAGGAGTTTACCTGCCACATAGCAAAGACTGGGTTTCTGCAAGTGGGGAGGGCAGTCATGTGCCTGGGACCCAGCCGCAGTAGCCAGACATTGGAGATGGCAGAACAGGCGTCTGTGGCACACGTCATGTGTTACTCACCACACAAATAAAAATTCATCCCAATTAAACATACTGTAGGGCGGGGGGACTGTTTGAAGCAATGATAGAGCATAGACTCGCCTATCATGTGGTCGTGCGTGCCGGTAGAGTCATTCGCGCTCGGCACCGCATTTGTCGTGATATTTAGGTCACCCTAACTACAGTGAAGAACTAATTGTGTTTGATTCACATGTGTTTAATATGTCATACAAGGAAAGAGCCCTATCACGAGTGCCGCCTCTCCCGAACATGTCATGACACACTCGTGGTTGGTTACCAACTGTCCCGCCTCCCGGACCGAAGACACGGAGGGGTGGGGGCAAGGCGAGAGAGGTGCTGGGCCTGTGGGCTGACCACACACACAAGCTACTGTTGCCGGGCATCGACAACCAGCAGATATACTCAGGGACTCATATGTATATGTATACTTGGTTCACCATAGCTAACCCTTACAATACACTACTTTTTGTCATTCACCATTGTTATTTTTCTATCGCGGCAAGAATTGTGAAAACTTTCATCTAAAACACACTATTATCCAAATCTTTATTCGAAACGTAACTAATTTGAACTTGGCGTTCTCGTTCACTACACTTCTCCTCAGGTGTAATTTATTTTCTTCAGAAATTACATGCTTGTATGAAACATCCTGTAATCACATAATGATGTCACATCCTGTGAATTAAACTGATTTTTTTTCTGTTGTAGCTAAATCAGTGCAGTGATGCCATCTCAACCGGCTTCAACCGGTGTACATCGTTGTATAAGTCAGTGATGGATCCACTGGTGAATTTTCAAAACGCGATCTGTTAAAAATGAGACTTGTGTCGATTGAGTGAACTAAATTGTTCACTAAGTTGGTGAACGAGAAAATAATCCGTAAGTGTTAAGACCATGTTCGTTTTGCCAGATATGTTTTAAGTGTTGTGTGTTGTAGCGTCTTTGACATATTTAGTAAACATGGCGGTTTGTGACAGTGTATTAAATTCAAGTAAAACAATGTTTTGTTTTGTTGAATCACAAAACAATAATATGTATGAAGTGATTATGAAATGACCCAGAAATACATTATTGCGAGTTTTTGAACTAGAATATTGAAGACTATAGTTTTCTAACTAGCGTTTACACGTGAAAAGTAGTTACTTATATAAGGTTAGCAAAAAAGTTTTTGCATGTGTTTACGTTTAATGATGTGTTGTTATTCCGTACATAATTTTTTGAATGAATGTGCCTGTACGTTAAAACGTTATGTCACGTAGACTATATCACTCAATAGATTGTCGGCTCTACTAGATCAAAATCGTTCGTAAAATCGAACTTCCGGACTAATCTGTGTGCCACTACGTGTCGGTTTTTGCCAGAAACAGATTCATTTATTTTATACAGTACTGAACGTTAAAGTTTTTGGGATACCTGGAATGAGCGGACTCGAATCATGCGTGAGGTAAGTTCTGTATTATGTTGTTGAGGTTACCGCGTTTTATTAATTTTCTAGCATTCGAAATTGGAATAATCATGTAAATTACTGACACAAAAATTAAGCTCTTTGTGTTTTACTTTAAAAACTGTAAAATCATCATGTTCTCAGGAAGCTGTAATGAATATGTACTATGCACATATATCTTCCAGTATTAAATATGGTGTCACATATTGGGCATTTTTAGTAATTGGATAACAATTTTTAGAGTGGAAAAGAGTTTTGTATGAGTAGTACCTAACCAATTCCAAATATCTGGTTCATGTAAACCTCTTATTTTAAAGTTGAAAATGTTGATAGTCCCAGGAATAGGGCCAATATATTTGTAACACAATTATATTTGCTCTGCAGAATACAATATAAAAAGTTCACAAACATTTGATTAGAAATCTGTGTAAAAACCACCTTGCATTTTCATAAAACAAAAAATATATGAAATGAATCCATATTTTATGAGATTACATTTAATAAACATCTTTGAAGCCGCAAATTCGGAAATTCACCTTTGCATCCACCGGTATACACTGGACGTTTGTAAATTACCATTTTTCTCTCAACTGGTTGAACCGATGGATCCACCGGTTCAACCATCCTGAAAATCCGGAGAGAGTGGTGGATGTGCGCTAGAATTTCCACCGGTGAACTTTGGAACACAATCTCGCAAAAACCGTTTGAAATAACTTAAGTAATTATGGAATGTGAAGTCTGTGATTTGTACTTTTCAGTTAAGCTAAACTATGTTTTCCATTACATATAATACTAAAGTGTTCAGTTTGTATTTCTATCATGGTATAATGTTACATAACATTAGTAAATTCATCCCATTTCATTCGTAACAAAAATTAAAAAAAAAAAAAAAAAAAAAAAACAGTTAACCTAATGTTTGAAAATTGCCTCAACCGGTTCTCATTGGTGCTGCAGCCACAAGGTGGATTCACCAGTGAATTTCCGAAAATGTGGCAACAGAGATTAACATTGTATTGACAGCTGAAAGTACTAATTGTTTTAAGAAAAAATAATAAAGTCTATTTCATAAAACGTGTTTTGTATTCTGTGAATGACTATTTTAATCTATAATGTGTTTGTTTAGCATAATTGTATTGCATGGTTAAGCTGGTATTTTCTTATCTGTTTTTATGTTTATTTAATGTATAAACATGGTCCGGAGAGCATTAGCTTTATATTGGAAAATATGTGTAAACTTAAAATGGTTTCAACATAATTACGCTACAGTCGTATACAACATTAAAAATTATATTAATTAATTTATTAAAATTACATGAGTACCAAAAATCAACATACAAAAGAACAATTACTATTTAAAATATACTTACAATCCACAAACATTATTTAAAATAATTTTTAAATTTATCCTACAATATGTCCATTCTCCAGATAATACAAATTGATTACACATGTACAGAGTCAAGTGCTGTTTAAAATTAGATAGCATAAACCCATCTAGCCAAACCTCACAGACACAATTTCATTTATACATAACTCTGGACACCATTAGTGTGATGTCACACGACGACGCTCGTTCCAAACAAATATATTCTCGGCACATGCTAAAAATGATCTAATATTACATCCCTAAGAAACATTGGGTAGATTCTATTGTTTTTCGAAATAAGTAAAATCTGGAAGTTTTGAACGTAGCCTAACAGATAAAATTGCAGCATACTCAGAGTTATTTATGTGTAAGTACCAACTAGGTTACTTAACCTAAAGGTAAACTTGCATGTTTGTTCTCGTTTGAATAGTACAATTTATTTGCAGTTCAAAGATGGGCAGTACCAAAATAATTAATTAATTCAACTGGTAACTAATACCTACATTAATATTTCAATGCTAAACTTACAAAACAAACCTTTGTTTGGAACCAGTGCTCTCGTGTGACGTCACAACTAATGTTGTCCCTTCTGAATGTTTAGTATCATAACAATGACAGAATAAATAAGTAGTAGGCCTAACAAAAGAGACAATATGTAATTTTATCGTACTCGTTTTCTCTTTGGATGCCATGGCGTCAAAGTTCTTAGAAGTTTGTTTAGACTGCAGTTTAGTAGGCCTTATTTTATTGTCTGTGAGGAAATTGATACGTAAGTAACATCACATTTACGATTTTTAAATATGTAAATTACATATATTAACAAATTACAGTATTTCGTGAAATTTAAGAGGTTGTTTAAATTAGATGTCTCAAAGCCCATGTGGCTTTGTTTACTTTCATGTAGGTCCAGAGAAATGGTACAATAACAAAGGTTAAAAAGCTCCATTATGTCGCTTCTAATAGAGTTAGGTTTTTTTATTTATTTTATTATATTTACGTTCCATGGATCCCATGCCAGCTAACAAATTGCTGGGGATATGGAACAAGTCATATATATAATACATATCAGTATAAAATGACAAAAGCATTAAAATACACCACAAACATTAATACAAATTAAACAATACATCACAATTTTCCTGATGTTGAGCCTCGAATCGTTATGTTTGCCTGCTGGTACAATAACAACAATGAATAAGCTTTCCATGTCATTTCTGTTAGCATTATTTATTTATGACCGGGTCATTTCATATCAAATCACCTAGGGCCATGTGCTTCAATCTCACAGATTTTGTTCAAATTTTTATCCAATGTAGGTACGCATAAAATAACAAACAATTCATTTCAGAATTTTTGGTGGAAAACCATAGGAAGGAGAATTTTTTAAATTTTGAAATCTTCCAGCAATTTATGTTCTCTAATGACCTACATCAGTTGACTGAAATTGTTATAATTATTTTGGTTTTTAAGCTATCAGGTTCATTTAGGTGTCAAATAAAAGGTAATTTTCAGCTCTTTTTAAGTACATAAAGAAAACATGCAAGAAAATAAAATTCAAAAAATTCATTTCCATACAATACAAAATTTTTAGTTTTTACAAAATTTGCTAGGCCTACCTATCACTCTTATCACACCTTTGAAACTTTTTCTCTACAATCATCTTACCACATATTAAATGTAGTTGTAAAAAAATTAAGAAGTTGTTTTTTTATTGTTTGTGAAAAAAAAAATTTAATTTACCATAAATTATTGTACCAGTATTTATGAATTTGCAGAAGCATTAAAAATAATTTCAACACATAAAAAGTAGTACAAGACTGAAAACAATAGGTTAGAATAAAATAATTTAAATACTTACATTTGTTAGTTTCCTGTAGTTCCCTTACGTACACAAAACAAATACAGAGTGCAAGTGATATAGCCTTAATACTACAATATTCACACAACCTCTTCCATTAACTATATTACAAACATATGATAGAACATGGTGTCCACACGTCCTTGAATTCTTGAAAAGCTTGAATTGTCGTTAATTTTGACATGTCCTTAAAAATCCTGGAAAAATTCTTGAATTTCCATAGGCTACTTGTCCTTGAGGTTTTTTATTTGTTTGAATGTAGAATAATTTGTTATTATTTGATATATGTCAAGATGTACTTCTATTGAATCATAAAGATTGATATTTTTTGTTGTATGTACCTGAAACGTAACAAATGTTTATAACATGGTAATAATAACCTGGATATATTTTGTATTCACAAAGAGGGTATTATTTCAGCGTCTTGGGTTTCAAATACAATGTATTTGGTCGGGTAACCTTGTTCCAACTGTTATGGTTGTAGTACCAATATTTTCACTTTAAAAAAAGAAGAGAGAGATAAGAAAGTGTGTTTGAGGGTGAGAGTGTTTGTGTGTGTGTGCACATTGGCAAAATGTAAGCTCTGCAATAAAACTATTTTACTATGAACGTGTGTTGATCTGTATTAATTTCTCATATGGGAACCAATTTGCAATTGACACATCAAGTAAGCCCTACCGGTAACATAAAAAAAATTATGAAATGTTATTCCTCATCTCCTGCAATATCAGCACCATATTTTGAAACATTGTTGTGTAGTTTAAGAAACATGTCTGACTGTACATTTGCCGTGTTACCATTATTGAACTATGATTGTGCCACAAATTCCAGTCCTCGCGTGATTATTTAATTTTTTGTAATTGAAAAAGAAAAAATGTTACACAGAAGTAATTTGGTGTCTAAATAATGTCTTTTTTTTGTGTGTGTGTGATATATTTGGCAAAAATACTGTATTAACGAAAGATTTTTCATAAATGTAAGGTATTCCTAGTAATTATTATTGACCATGTCCATATGCGTAGGAAGTACAGTTGTTCTTTTCTTGAAAATTGGTTTTATGTCCTTGAAATCCTGGAAATGTTCTTGAATTTAAAAATCAGATTTGTGGGGCCACCATGTAGAAGTAAAAGATCTAAATAATTAACGTCAATGGTTTTGCACTAATTATGACAAATATATAAAAAAAAGTTAGCTACATTCTTCCGACAGGCTAAAATATTGGCAATTATCAACAGGCAAAAAAAAAAAAGTTAATCAATATATACAAACAAGTTAATCTATACATAACAATGACCTCTATACAGCTTTTTGCAGTATCCGAGGCCCGAATAAAAACATTACACATGTTATTTACCGGTGCAAGTGATACATTATGTATTTTAACTACTTCTTGCCAAATTAATGTAAATACTATATTTCATAACTTTAACTTAGCTAGTTCATTAATGTTGTGTCGAGTTTTACTCTCAACACCTAAGTGCGAGCTGATAGACTTGTTAGAGAAGGAACAGGTATTTCTCTCACAATGTTTTCAAGTTGTAGCCAACTAAAGTCTTTATTATGTGGCTAGAAGTATGTTGAAGAAGGTCCATTAGGATGCATGAATTGAAGTCTAGCATCTCTGTCACATTAAATAATAATAATAATAATAATTTTCACTCGTAAATGGGCTTCCGCCCGTTGGCAAGTCACCTGCTCCCTCTTAGTTCCCCATCATTTCCAATGCTATTCTGAACCCACCAACACTCCCCTTCGTCACTACGTCCTCACCCAAAACATTCCAATACTTTCTATATCCACCACTTTTTATTGTAAATAACTGCGTAGTACTTTTCAGGTATTATACTGATAAACTCTTCTTTTTCCAGAGGCCCAACAGACAAGCTTAAAAGAAACGTCAGAATTTGAAACACGCTTCACAAGCAAGGTTGATTTGTTAAGGGGTTTAAAAAATAGTGATTCTCTCTTGTTCCTGGAACTGAAGCAGCATTGTTGTAGAACTCTTGTAGAGTTTCTGTTTTCGTCAACTTCCGATGATGGTATGAAAAACTCCTTTATACGTAGGCTACCTTAAATGTTTTCCTCTGTAAATTTGGATAAATCTACAGCTTTAAGAATAAGTCTGTCAGTCGTTTTTTGTAATGTGGCTCTAGCTGCTAACCTTTTTACAGTTGCACCCACACCATCACATACATTTTTCCGTGACTAGTAGCAAAGAAACGACATTCAGCTGTAAGTTTGTAATCATCCTCATGATGGCATAAGTTAATAAAGTTTTTGTAATTTTTGTATTGAGTAGAGCTACCATCACTGAAGTAAACAACGTGTTCAATGTATGGTAGCTCTGAACGGATGTGTTGCAACATTGTTTTTTGAAAGGCAAAAAAGTATGAAGTATCGTGCTTGAGACAGTCACTAATTATACAAAATGATTTGTTAAGAATTTCTCCTTCAATGTTGTAATAAATCACAAATGGATGCAAAGTTACTTGGATGTTGTGCCAGTGGAAACCCTGAGCAGCATCTTTGAGTATACACGTATAATTTTCTGCAAAATCTGCAAGAATCAAGGAAATTTTGTCATTTAAGTACATTTTCACATTCTTCATATGCTGGCTTTGAGATTTTGCTGTGAAGTAATGTCTAGTGAGAGCTTCCAACTTCACTACCATCATTTCTACAAAGTCATCCACAGATTTTATCAAAGTTTACAGTGTTGATCTGTCCGTACACAGCCATTGCTTGAATTCAACAGTCTCTGTATTGACTAAATATTCAATTTGCATGATATATTCATGGAGCAAGGATGTATTTGCGCAGTTAGAACAACGGTGCAGCATGCACTCTTCAGAAGATAAGTTGCATACTAGTTTTTGAAGGAGTTCTTGGTATGGTATAGTAAGACCAACACTTTGCATCATAAGTTTGACATTTTGATGATGTGTGCAGACACACACAGAATGAATGCCACGGCTGTTTACAGTTACACAGTCTTTTAGGCATAATTCACAAAACTTTGTTATCCCTAATTTATCATCAGTATATTTTGCCTTGTATTAAAAATACAGATATTTTAAGTTGTGCAATATTAATCTTTTACATTTTAACACATGTTTTCCTTTTTCACTTAGACCACACACACACAATTTTATACATTTGGTGAAATTCTACTCACATAATTGTCATAATAAAACACTTTTACTCTTTTGGCTCTGGCTTCACTAATGGAATATCCTTTCCTTTTATCTGGTGTTCCTAAAACTCCATCCTCCTGTAAAACCTTCCTGGCTTTTTTCACCAAATATTCTGTTGCTCCAAAATAATCAACAGTTTTTTTATATGCCATGATTCTGGAACAAGTGTCAGTATCTGGGCTTTCTGAATTATCTTACTGGCTACATATTTTTCCTTCAATTTTCTCATTATTGTGTGGGACTCAGCTCTGGGACCCTGGCTTGGGAAGGTCGTGTTGTTTATAAGCAGGCCTAGATGTCAGGGCGAGGTCTGTTACCGGCAATGTGTTAGAAGATCTAGCTGGGAACATTTTTTGCCGACAACATCCCTCATTCCGACAAAACCTGCTTCCATACAACCCCACGTTCCCTCACGGCCAGGGTCCCAGACCTGAGTCCCGTACAGTAGTGTAGTATTACAATTAGTACAAGTCTTTATAGATTTACTGCTGGTACTTTCAAAGCATATTGGGTTTTTTATATTTAGAGCTTTACGTGCCTGTGCTGTGAAACTTTCATGTACCTGCTGTGCTTTATTCTTTAAGCATGAAGTTCTCTCGTTTATCCTTCTTTTTTTAACCTTGATTGATGAACAGTCCATCATCCTGCAGCTGTTGTTGAGTTTCTCTATGGTAAAAAAATTATCTCGGTTCATTATCACACTCTGATGAGTTACTTTCATTTTCTTTCCCTGTTTTAATAACTTTTGCTTCTTGAACCACAAATTTTCGGCAGGATATACAGAGGTTTTTACCTGGCACAAGATCAACAGACTTATGATATTTCTTGTAAAATGAAAAAGAAATAGTCTTGAGGCCTTTATGTACATTTTTCTTATGTTTAGTAAACACTTTTTGAAGAAGTTCAAAATTGGTCAGGAAATTATGCCTGTGATATAAACACACACTTTGAACATTGGAGCATTTAGTTCTTACCTTTAATAGTTCTCTATATGATTCAGTAAGTTCTGTTGTACAACTTACCTGGCGAATTGGATTTAGAACTGTACAATTTTCTTGTATGTGATGTCCCACACAACAACTTTCCATTTTCAAAAACCAACACAAAATTAACGGAACATTATTCAACATACATCAAACTTGAAGAGAAATTTTCATTGTTGATAGAACAGACTGCATTTTAAACATTCACGAACAATACCAAACACAGACTGATTGAAAGGTTCAGTCTCTATCTACGTGAAAACCTGCCCTGCTGCTTTCCCACGGCTTGGACATATTACTTTTCTCTCTTCCCCTTGCCATCCCTCTGTGTCCCTAAAATTTCCACAGCTTAGATGAGGTCACTCGAAGGCTGATAAGAAACTTGAGTATCTGTCATGACTCCTTTATTTCTCATGCCTTTTAAATTAAAATTTTAATCATTTTAACACAAGGCAATACTTTGTAAAAAAAAAAATTAAAAAAACAATAACTCAAAAATAAACAAACACATCCTTTGTATATTTTTACTACATTTAATACATGGTAAGAAGATTGTAGAGAAAAAGTTTCAGAGATGTGTTATTTGTAACTTCAGAGTAACTAAAATTTTTGTGAAAATTAAACATTTTGCAGTTTATGCAAATTAATTTTTTTAATTTTATTGTTTTGCATGTTTTCTTTATGTACTTAAATAGAGCTGATAATTATTTTTCATTTGACAAATAAATGAACATGATAGCTTAAAAACCAAAAGAATTATAACAATTTCAGTCAACTGATGTTGGTCTTTACAGAGCATAAATTGTTGCAAGATTTCAAAACTAAAAAATTTATCCTTCCTCAGGTTTTCTTCCACAGATTCTGGAAGAAAAGAAAAGAAAAAAAATAGTTCTCATTTTGTGTATACCTACATAGGAGAAAAAAAAATTAATTGAATCTGAGGCGATGAGACACGGTCATGTTTTAAAATTAGGTGATTTGAGATTAAACAACCCACAGGTCATTTCATCCCAAATCACGTAATTATAAATCTTGACTGTGCCTCAACATCTCATATTCCATAAATTTTTTTTTCCTATGTAGGTATACTTATAATAAGAACAAATTATTTTTATTTTATTTATTTATTTTTTTCACATTATATGGCCTTCCTGGTTACAGGATAGGTCACAATGAACAGACGTAAATATCCTTTAGGCATTGTACTTTGTCTACAGTATAATAGCAGGAAATATTTTTTAATACTTGAGTTAAAGTTTTTATTTTGAAAGTTTTCCTCCTTTTCAGTTTACGTTGTAAGTATCTATGCTGACCTCACTATATTAAAAATTAATCATTGGACTATTGCCTAGTAATATGACAATTTTTTAAATGGCTATAGTAGGCTTGTAGCATTTAATATTTTAAAATGTGTGCTCAAAAGTTTTGGATCTTATGAAAGACAATATAGACTACTTCTGGCTGTACAAGAAACTTCTTCGTACCATTAATTAAAAATATGCAAAATGTGGGAGCCCTTCCAAGTATGGGCTACATATTATTATTGTTTTTACTGTTAGTTAATGAAAACTGCTATTTATTAATATTAGCCATCCCTGCAAAGCTGTACTGCAATTTTTAGATTTTACTCTCGCAATTGGTCTAACACCTGGTGGCGAGCTGACTCTTCCCCATCCCCACAGCACCAATCCTCCAGTCCTTTCTGAAACCGTCCAACCCCCCTCCCCACAAAGTCACCAACTCCTCCCGCAGTGCATCTCACTCGCTCACTGTCCTCACCAGCATTGACTGTCTGCCCCTTTCCAATCTCATCCGTCACACCCTCTGAATCTTCTCACTGTTGTTACCTTTTCACTTAAAAGTTCCCTTAGTTTGCAGGCCAAACTGCTCCATCCTCCCTCCCCGTTCATCACCTTATACAACCTGACCAGTCTTTCATTCACCTCCTGTTAAGGTTCTTATCTAGGTAGTCTGCTTTGGTGTATGTGAGGCACAAAACTGATGGAGTGTTAAGAGTGACGTTGGTCGGCCAACGTAATGCAATATTGTCTCTACACCCAAACCTCACAACTAGTGCGCAGAGCTTTACTATTTTTCGTTTTCCTATGGGACTTTAAGCGGTGTCCGTATTATTTTATTTGCGTTGCTTATGGTTCAAATTCCAGCGCCTATTACTATCATTGTATTTTTCAAATCCGGTTGGAATTTTCCTTGATACTGTAGTTTTAAAAAACTGTTTTTAGCCATTTTGTGAGTCTTGAAAATTGTGTTTCAAATAAGCGATCCTAATTTTTAAACTGATAGAAAAATTGTTTGAAATGTGTTTCTTTTCGTATAGGCCTATGTACAAATGTAATGCGTGTTGAGATGTTTCCTCCAAATATGATTATGGTAGGCCTACTTGTAACTCGCTGCAATGCGTTTCAAACGCAGGTGGATAGGAACATTAGCACAGCAGTACTAGTATACTTTTACAATGTCTCACTCTACATTTAACCTATATCATTATAACATTTTCAAATAACCTTCAAAAACTTACTGTTTTAATGGTATTAATTTGCCTGAGGTAACATTTCATTTGAAACTGAAATAGTTAAAATTGGTTGAAATAAGTGAGACGTGTAATACAATTGAAAATTCTGTGTATAAGTTCATGGTGTGAGTTTATCTTTAGTATTTTTTGTAATCGTTTATAAGCAATGACTACATGACTGTAAAAGAGTTCACAAGCCTATCTATCTCCTTCTCTCTTTTCCTGCGTTCCTTTACCAAAACTATTTAGCTTTTCAAGGAATGTAAATCTAAAACAAAATTAAATTCTATTAATTTACTTTTAGTATGTCTAATGTTGTTGCTGGCTTTTTGGCTTAGAGATCTTTTCTTTTTTTTCCACAAAATACTTAATTCCAGTTTCTTTGTAATGTACTTGTGTTACCAGGCATGTTGGAACATGACTGTATGTGATTGTGTAGGTAGGAAGGCACGTTCACGGTGGTAAATGTGCAAGACTACCGGAGGTGAGAATGGGCGGGCTGGGGTGCACGTAGCAGGGCCATGCAGTCAGAGCCGGGTCGATACATCAACTCGGTATCAGACCTATACGGAGCAGACGAGATTGAAGTCTTGCTAGAAGAGATTCGCGACCTGGAGCCAGCCAGTTACCGCCCAGAAGACATTCAGGTGAGTGAGCAAATGGTGAGTAATTTTATGTTTTTGTTACATTCTCATCACTCTCATAGTAAACATCTGGTTCTTTAATGTTTTGTAATTTAAAAATGTGACACACTTCATAGTAGGCCTAGTCATCTGTTTACGTATTGAAGTTGGCCTATGTTGTGACATATATTTGACTGAGTATTAATTAATAAAGCCGAGATGGTTTGAACATTAAGCATAAATAACAATATCTGTTATAAAGTTAAGGAATTTGTTGTAGGGCTGGTTTCATTCCAGAAATCTTTATGGTTAGTGCATACTTTTGTGGAATGTTTTGCCAGTTTTTTTAGTACCGTGCTGTAAGTGAAAGACTAGATGCTCATTAGTAAGATACTGTTTTTATAGTATTTTAGGATATCATATTTATACTTAAATTTAATGTTTGAACTTCATGCATAGTTGAAAGAGTTCTTATGCTTGAATAGTGTTGATTGCTTGTTTTCTATTAGTTACCTATATTACATTGTCATTTGCTATATCATCTCTTATAAATATGTGCAAGGTGTCTTTTAAAATAGAGAGGGAATAAATGGGTTTATGAGAGTTTTTAATATATTTAAAATTGAGTATACCACAAGTAAAAATATTGATATTTTTTGAAGATATTTTTGTCTGAGAAAAAATGAGGAGGGGATCTAACCCCATAAACTTCCACTCCCTCTGGCTATGGCACTGATAAAAAATCATCCACATAAATTTCACCCACCTTCAGATTAGTAGCCCAACCTACCCAATTCAGTATCCATCCTCTAGACTCTTCAAGTAATTCAACGAAATGATTATCATATGTGTTATTTTTACTTTTAAAGATAAAGATTTAGAAATTGAGCAAAAATTTTAGCTTTGGATACATCAAACTAGTTTACTACTTACATGTAGGCCCTAACTTACAAACTTTCGCTGTACCAACAACTTAAACTATACAGGGCCGCTTTTAAACGTTAGGACATCCTGGGAAGACTTTAATTGGTCCCCATTTCCCTCTCATTCAATAATGAACCATTAGGTGCAGATTCCAGTTTTGGTTCGAAAGAAAATTTTTTTTTTTAATCTGACAGTCCCCCATATCCTGCTACGTCAGCGTGTACCCCAGCTCAGTCTAATGAGTACTCCGACATGCATTAGCCACTGAAACGAGGGAAGGGATAGAGAGTGAGCATGTCTCAAGGCAAAGTCTTGTACACCTAAGTTGCAGTTCTCTAAAGAAGAGGTGGCGTGCGTCGCAGCATAGCGGTGTTGAAATAGAGGCCACTGCCATAATTGGGGCTGTGACCTCCCCCTGAAGAGAGCTGAAGTCAGAATAAGGGCACATAAAAACAGTCACAAATAAGGTAGGTTGCTGGGAAGAGCTGTGCGACAGACATGGAAGGGATAAATATATCCCCATAATTAAGTTATGGGCAGAGATAAATATAGATTTGGCTCAACGTTCTGTTGCCAGAACACAAGGAAAGATGAGGTAGCTGGTGAGATGAAATGGGATTGGCCGGTGACCCCGGCCAGTCAGAATGGCGGCTCAACGAGCCTGTTTTCTTAGTAGGGCCTGAGCGCCCGTGGCGACGACAAGTAGAAGGAGGCTTGTTTGTCTGATTGCAGAGCTGTTAGGGATATTCCCGTGCCAGGCAAGCCCTGGCATGACGATATCCATAGTAGCAATGTAGGCCCAGCCTACTTCTCAGCGACAGCAGCAGAAAACTGTACAGCTCAGCCAGTACACCGGCTTCATCTTCGCTCTTCTCGCAGACAGCTGTAAACCTTTCATTGTCAGGGTGGAGAAGTGGCATAACCATCGGGAGCCACCTCCACCTTTTTCTCTAAAATAATCAGTCAGTCTTGAATGAGTGACTAGGCAGGTGAGACATCCAGGATGTAACATGTGGCAGGCTAGGTCCACCGGTCCCAGCGCCGAAGGTCCTGATGACGTTGGTCCAAGTTCTGATACATTCCATTTCTCATTTCCCACACACTCTGCAGTCCACAGCCCGCAGGATCCAGCAGTTGGATTTGCTACACTTCACATTTTTCAGTACTTCGAGATTCCTCTCGCCGCCTTGACCATTGGGCAGCTTCCTGCGGAGCATGTCTTCCAGCTTCTTACTGAGCAGTACAGTTTGCTGGTGTCGACGGTGCTTGCGCACTGAATAGTTGGTTCACGAGTCAGTATTCTGATATTCTTGACAACTTCTCAGCGAGGAGCCCTGCATTCACCACCAACAGGACACGTGTAATTGCAGTTGGTCGCTGCCATATGGCTCCCATGATCACACCACCCCCTCAATTAAACAAACAGTATCTACATTATGTAACGAACTGGACAACAGTTTCATTAACAATGAACCTTTTTTTTTTTACGTTAAAATTTAGAAAAATCATTTTGTAAGAGCTGCTCAGGTATCAGACTCTACTAGTTTTTGTGTTATACTATTATAGTAGGCTAGACATTTCAGGTTGCAGGTTCTTGAATTGTAAATGATGGGTCATTCTTTATTTTTCACATAATATTACGTTGTGTTAGGAAAAGCCGAGCCTGCACTAATTTTGATGGTTGAGAAATTATGTATTCATCCTTGTATTGAGCATTGCGAATATCTAAAGGACCCTTATCAAAATCACTGGCTGTGGCTGAAGAGGCATTTAAATTTTCAACTTTCTTATGTCATTACTTAGCTCAGCACATCACCTCCAGAATAAGAGGACTTTTCACTGCTGTCAGGAATATATTTAACAAAAATGCACGAAGTAAAATTTTAAAAATCTTATTATTTGAACATTTTTAGCTGCTCGTTTACTGTTTTAGCTCCACTAGGTATTCATGTTGAAGCAAAATACAGTCTCATAATTACTTTATAAATTCGATATTAACATCCACGAACTAGGCATAACCAGTGAGTTTGTCACGTATGCATTCCACAGGCGAGTCGTGCCGGCGGCTGCGTGCTGTAAGTAAGCACAACTCAGTCCGCACCCTTATTCACTCCAGCCGCACCATCACCTTGACAGTCTAGAAAATAAGTTGTGTTAAGTTGGTCTGTAATTATGCTGTATTCAAATGTGATAAAGTATTGGCATTACTGTGTTTGATCCATTGAATTATTGTAAAACGTATCACATTTCGCGTTTGCTAATTTAAAAATTATTCTTCACTTAATTGCTCCCTCAAACATTGTGCACTCCTGGACACATATTTTTTTTCTTTGAAAGTCATTAACGTTTACAAACATTTGAGCTACATTTTGCAACTTTAGAAGTGTGTGACGTGTGTGGCTCTCAGCCAAGTTATTCAGGCTTTTTGGTCATTGATGACCACATATGTATTTTGTGTCTTCGAAGATTGCTAAAATTCCTTTCTGTCTTCCGAAACAATGTTTAAATTATGAAAGTATTTCTGAATAGCTGCTGTGTTTCTGGAGAAAATTTCTGTAGAATACATTTTAACGCGTCAACTGCATTATCAGAGTTTCTAATGCTGATAGGTGTTGTTAATGACACCATCGGATAGTTCAGTTATCTAGTTTTACATTCATGTAACATGTATTATATGTAATGCAGTTATGTATAAATGTGTGAATGTGAGGAATTATTACTTGTTTGATTGGAAGTACCCTTAAGTGTGTATGTTTGAGTGAGTACAGTATGCAAGACTGTTTGAGTAACTGAACATCAGACATAAAACTCTGGACAAAACACACTGACATAATTCAGATGGATCATTGTAGTCCAGATTCTACATGTAAATAAAAACACTATGAAAAAAAAATACTGCCACTCTCTCTTTCGGGGTTTTTAACATTTTGAAATTTATTTGGGCTGAAAATTTAAAATTGCAGACTTGGTTCAAATGAAACTTGAAAGAAGATAATTAAAATGAAATTATTGCTGTAAGATTATTACCACGCCCTTAACACATAAAATTAGTAAAATCTGATTAAAATACTTTAGAATGTTCACAAAGTAATCCAGAAGCACGCATTAATAATAGTGAGTTCAAATTAAAATATATGGCCTGCTTTAAGAACTCTAGAATCAGAATCTGTATCTTAGGTTCAAAATTTAGGTAGTTCCGAAATGGGTACTGAAAGTTCATCACACTTATACATAAACTTGCTAATTAATGCGTGAAATTGTCCACAGCTGTAGCTCATTCACCTTAGAGCGGTAGGTAATAAGATTCTAAGAAAATCAGGTCTCGTGGTCTTGGTACTGTCAAAATTAAATTTACAGGAGAATAAATATCCTGGAAAAGTGAATAACAAAGTTCAAACATTAAATTTTAAAAGTATCAGTTGATAAAAATATATATAGTGATAAGGCTTGTGACATAAAGTAACTGGGCAGTGTCATACCACAGCGATGTCATCATCAGTGGCGTTACCCATGCTGGTCTCTTCAAAACTCTTGTGCACTAAATTAAACAAATATCCTTGAGAATCATAGATGCTTCTGCCAAAAGTTCATGTCCTGCCTCAACATAACACTTAATCTTGGCCACTCAAAATCTAAAACAGAATTTTGGCTAGCGCTCAAATATAAAATGAAATAGAGTGATTCGAAATGAGTCATTCCTTGCATGGAAGCTGGGCCAAGATTACTTTCGAACTCTCCAACCCCTTAAAATTCGACAATTTCTCAAGCCACATTGTTGTTAGCCTAAGTAAATTTCCGGGGCTGAGATTATATCAAAATCTTAAGACTAAAACTAAATATGAAAAGACAAAAAAGCGAAACAAAAATAATACGTTAAACAATAATTTTAAAAAATTAAATTAAAATTAAGTTTTAGGATGAGAGTTCTATCATCAAGAAAAAAAATGAATAAAATAACTTATCTAGCTAACCAGGTAGGAGCATACATAAACTAAACTAATGATTCAAAGAGAAATTAAATACTTTGAAAACATTACTCAGCAAGCAAAGATCTGAAAATCTGAAATTTAAACACAGATTAAAGAAAAATGAAAATAGGGAAAGTTCAAATTACACAAATAAAATATTCACTCATAAAAGTATTAACTTTCTAAAGCCAAATGCCAAATGCGCAGAGTAGTGGTTAAATGCTCAAAATTTGTTTATTTCTAGCTTCTTAGAAACTATTCATCCCCATCAGCAAGAGGTACGTTTCACAAAGAAAAGAACAAGTTCTTTAGGCATTTGGTTTAATGAAACAACATAGTTCGGCTTAAGAAAGAGTGGCAGTAAATGGACATTTACTTGCAGGCACTGGTACCAATATTACACACAATTAACTTAAATACACATATTTCTTATGAGAGTTTAGGCACACGGTCAACAGTAGAGTTTCTTCAGCAAGATGCAGGCATTTGTCCTTCATCTGATACTCTGATGGGTTAAACTTAAGGGCGCGGTCTACCGCAATTTTCATCATCATTATTTTATTTTTTATTTGTGATACATATTTTTTTTCTTATTTTAGACACAAAATGTGACTGAATTTGGCTCTTATGAAATTTTTTTATCTCTCATAGTTTTCGTGTAATGGCTTGTTAAAGTCATATTTTGCGTGTTTCCGTTTTAACGACCACACTAAAACCAACTGATATACCAAACTGAAAAAAATCACAGTGGATAAATACATTGCAGGCTACAATGACATGCTCATAAAATTAAAGAATAAAAATTATTTGAATTTTAAACAAATACTGATACTGAAAATGAAAATTTAAAACTTTCAATATACGTATTTTTAAAAAAAAAAAAAAATAATTTTTATTATTTAATTTTATGAGCATGCCATTGTAGCCTGCGATGTCTTTGTTGACTGTGATTTTTTTCAGTTTGGTATACCAGCTGGTTTTAGTGTGGTCGTTAAAACGGAAACATGCAAAATATGACTTTAACAAGCCATTACGCAAAAACTATGAGAGATAAAAAAATTTCATAACAGCCAAATTTAGTCACATTTTGTGTCTAAAATAAGAAAAAAATATGTAGTTCAATTATAAAATAAAATAATGATGATGAAAATTGCGGTAGACCGCGCCCAAAGAACTGCATCAAAGAACTAAACTAAAATATGCTGTTGAGGATAAAATAGTCTCTCCGGGCATTTTTACAGCTCCACTGCGGCCTCTCTGTGACTCTCTAACACCATCTCTGTCAGATTACTTATCCAGAGGCGAACACACTAGATGATGCTACTAGTTGATAGAAATAATTTTGGATCCAAATTTCCAAACAGGTTATAAATTACATGTTATAAAATCTCAAAATGTTATTGATGACTAATGTTAGTAGTTTTAATTTACTCACAAAATAACAAGAAAAAAAATATTATTTTTGAATTGGGAACAAAAATTTCTTCCCTATGAGAAAATGATCCGCAGAGTGATACACGAAGCTGAATAAAGAATAGCTTAACAAGACTGCGTCAATAGCCGACGTCATGGTTACATTAAGCAAACAAAAGAACTGTACTTATAGAAAAAAAATTAAATTATTATCCAGGAGCTATGTGCCTACACACTTCGCTACTCTCCACATAACATGAGTTTTTTAGAAGGAAAAATAATGTTAATTACACTGCAATAACCAGAACGCTACCCTGAAAGTAACACATTCATCGCTACACCACTGCAACACAACCAAAATATAAGAAAAATTAAATGTTTTAGTGTATAAAAATTGGCACTAAACTGGTGCACTATGTTTTGGTCATACCTATGGAAATAGTATGATATAGGACTGTACTGTAAGAGTTAGTTTCCCTTAGTCCATGAACAATGTTTGTATCAGTCTGGCTACTAGGTTTGAGGTACATCTGTCTGAGTGTGAAGAATCAGTTATTAGCAACATTTGTCTAAGGATCTCTGAAACAGTGTTTTTATAGTGTAGTATATTGAGAATATGTTTAATTGCTTCGTAAAGAGTGTTACTAACCCACTGTAATGCTGTTCAACAATCAGGTAGGCAGGCACTATAAATGTAACTAAACTCAATGTATAATTACCTAAACCTAGCTAAAGGAATGTCACAACAGCGAGATACATGTATTTGTTTACACCTAAACAAAAAAAAAAAACAAGTTATGTGTTTCAATTGGATGTTACTGATTTTGTACTTGCAGAATAGAGTTGTATTAAATAGAAGTCTTTGCTGAAAAAATATTATTATTTTTGAAGAAAAATTTCACTATTTTTTTTTTTTGTTCTTAGAAACCCTACAAAATTCATAAAATGTGCGTATTCACTATTGTTTCAAAGGGTCTTTTGAATAGTAGGTATTATTCTTGCATGGTTCTTCAAAGTTTTTAATTTCGCAATGATATTTTTTTGTCTTTTTTCCCTTCTGAAAAAGGGGTAGATTATTGTGATGTTGCCTATTGTGTCTTCTCTCTGTCTGTATTTTATAAGCTAAGCAACAGTGTACTGAACTTACCAATTTCTTGGTACACTTATTCAGTCTAGTTTCCAGGATGTCGTATCACATACCGCAATACTTACGCCCATTTAAGCGAAAATATCAAGATTGTGGGATTATAAACTTTGTTGAAATTGTTACGGTTTAGAGCTGTTTTCATTGATTCTATTCGTACATAATGTAGCAGTAGTTTAAGCTTGGATATGAATGTAAACCAACTGTGATTTTTCATTGTGATGTTCAATCAGGAATGTGCATGTTTTATGTATTGTGGCTCGAGAAACTGGTGTTAAAAGTGTTAAAAAATTACTTTAGTATGACACAGGCATCGTGAAGAAAGAAAGCTGTAGACTATGCATCAAAGTGTTTAGTATAGAGTTAAATTAACTGGCCAAGGTTCTTACATTCTTAGTACCCAAGAAAAACATTTTTATATTTATTTTATTTATTTATTTATTTATTTACAACAAATTTACAGAGGGCAAAAACAGCCCGAAGGCCTTGAAATTTACCCCCATAAACAAACAACAGTCAGGGGAACACAAATACATAAAAAACAACATAAAAACCACATAAAACAACATACAACACATAAAAATAAACATAAACATAAAAAATAAAAATTAACAAAAGATAATT
>PNEQ01039315.1:0-12682 GCA_003012365.1 Medauroidea extradentata | reverse complement strand
TGTGCTAGTATATGAAAACCTGCTAGAAGATTGCGGGCCTAACAGCCCTTAACATGCCGGGCCTTATAGCCCTTAACATGGCAGAGGGGACTCAGAAAAAACTGCTAGAAAATCTCTGCAATTAACCATGACAGTGAACTCCTTCTTTCGAAGAATTCTGTGATCCTTAACAGTTCAGGTCTTGCCATTTTGGATATAAGGTGCTTCACTATATTACAGTAATTTACTTGGTCACTTTGTGGTTGTTATGCTGCGCTTGCTAAAAGAAACATACAGAATTTTCCATGTATAAGACTAGGAATTCTTTTGAATTTGATCACAAATCTCTATACTTTTTAAATTTTGTCAGTACCTTACATGATACAACAAAAAATATGCTACAGAGGCAGGGGAGAGTCTGCAGTAAAGAGTATAGGCAGGAGGGCAACAAAAATTTTTTTTGGAAAGATTCAACAAACTGCTGGTGTTTTTCAAGCGATTTGACAAGGCAAAGAAATGTCATGTTAATATTTAAAAGTATTTCAAAGTATAAACCGAGCATTGTCTCTCTGTGAGGAACTGTAAATCAGTGGTTAAAATAAGTTTTTCCTGCACCAATTCAAATAGAAAGTGGTGAGACATGCAAGAGAAACTAGAAATTCTGAGGTGGCCTGCAAGTTTGGCGTGAATGTAATTGGAGTCATTGGTGTAAAAAAAAAAAGGGGGAGAGTTTAAATCAAATGAAGACGTGGCTTAAACAAGCACACTTTGTTCGTGCAAGCCAAAGTGGTAATGGTGGCAGAAGGTAGGTGCGTGCATGGAACTGGCAAATTTTGCAAGGTTGCTCAGCCACCAACACAGCATGAGCGCATAACTCATCAGTCTTCATTCCTTATGTACCCCTTACTCCTTTGCTCCCACCATCTTTCTAACATCGTCAAGCATAGGCGATGATGTGAGATCTGCTACGAGTGTTAGTAAAAAAACCTTTACGGACGTCAGATGTTTTCTCTGTGCTTTACGTTAAAGAAGGATGTGCAACGCTGCTGTTAGATTACGAACCACCACTGACAGTTTTCATCCAAAATTTTTAGTGCAAAATATTAGTGTGGGCATATAGTCGAGGTTTCGAATTGTCATCAAATACTGTAATAACGATAACCTATATTATTTTTTTGAAGTGCAGTTTTATTTTATAACTTCATTAATTTTCTAATTCCGGTGGTTGCAAAGGTGACCTCATCTTATACACTAGAAAATATGGTAACTTGCAGTAACTGTTTGGGTGTGAAAATAGAAATGGTGGCAGTAAATCAGTTCTCTGCATGAAGTTCTAGTGTTGTGTTATTTTCAGTATAGAAATATATTGTTCAGTGTGAGGTAAGTGGACTTTTGTCTCATTGACAGCGAGGTCATTACAAACGGTGATGCACATGTTGACATGACGACAAGAAATTGTAGAGGAATTGGCCATGGCTTTTGTGAAAGAACCCTTTCAGAATTTGCCTGCAGCAATGTAAAACATTGCAGAAAACTGAAATAAGGTTGTCTGGACCTGAGAATCGAACCTGGGTTCTCCAGAATGTTAGTCCAGAGTGTTAACTTTGCACTACCTCAGCTCGGTCCCATTAAAGGATGGAGAATCAGTTATCATAGGAAGTTGCAAACATTTTTAAAAATTTTTATTTTCTAGAATTTTTGTACAGGAACTGTAGTTGACTGTCGAACTAGATCTTCTACAGAGAAAACAGACTAGTATTTATTAATCAGACAAGTGATGGTATAAGATAATGGATTCTGATGTTTTAGAGAAATGATGGAATGTGGTGGGGGTGAAATATCCATGATCTGTCTCTTATATATTTCTGAAGTACATTACAAAAAGTCTAAGGGATAAGATGCAATTTCCTGTCATACTGCACTATGTATAACATATATGCTTGTCTGCTATTTTATGTATACACATATGCCGTCTGAAGTACGCTTCTGGATTTGTACTTTTTTTCAAATAATTCTGTGCTGTATGTGTACCTGTTTTTAGACTGAAGTATATTTTCTTAAAATTGTAATGTTATCAATATTTTATGGCATGTTTCAGCACACAAGAGGCAGGCATTGTTGAATGAAATACAACGGATAAAAATTGAAGGTACCTTGAAGCCAAAAAGTGGTTCTCAGAACAGTGAAGAGCTTTTTGACAAAGGAAACCTCTCAGTTTCTCATGTTACGCTTCCACTGAAGAGAGACTACTTGCGTCAGATGGCTGCAGGTATGCTGGAAGTTTTATGGGGTAGTACTGTATTGGATATTTTTCTAACATTTCAAAGTAATGTAACAGGCAGAAGTGCAAGTACTTACAGTTGATACTTGTAAATAGGTACATACACATGAAGGAACGACATACATTTTTCCGTGGAAGCGCGGTCACAACATTTCGCCAATATTAAACTGGCTTCATCGGGCGGCAAGACATGGCACACTGCAGGCCAGCAGCAGTGTGTGCTGTTACCTGTAAGCCAAGCGGCGGGAAGGCGAACTAAGCACGGCGGGAAATTCAAATATGGGGCAGTAATGTAGGTCTGGTTGTGATGGCTTGAAATGAAAATGGGGGGAGGAAAAGTGAGTTATCTGATATTGAGGCCTGGAGGTTGTCTTGATTTTGTGATATATTGGTGGGCCAGTTCCCTGCGTCTGAGTTCTGAACTATTGCAAGAAGATGGCAAGGATTTCACAATTCTGGTGCTGTAGCAGGAATCAAAGTCTTTGTTTTGGAAAACTGCATGAGCTGAGACTGGCTTTTCTTGTGGGCAGATGTTTCGCCCAGCTAGGGCTTGCTTTGTGTCAGCTCTGTGGCCATTTATTCTCAGTCTTAGAGTGTTGGTGGTTAGTCCTATGTACTCTGCATCACAGTGTTTACATTGGAGCTGGTATATCATATTTGTTGTAACACAGTTGTAGCTACCTTGGATGGGATATGTGTGGTTTGTCAGTCTGCTGTTGAAGTGGGTAGACGACTGATGAATGTTACAGGAACCACAGATCTGGACCTCCACAGAAAACTGCCTTACTGACTTCCTGAATAACCTCAACTCAACCAGTCCACTCAAGTTTACATGGTCATACTCAAAAACACATGCCATATTCCTGGATGTCGAACTAACACGCCACAATAGTACCATCAACACCTCTGAACACACCAAACCTACCAACGACCTACAGTGTCTGCACTTTGTAAGCTACCACCCTTACAATACGAAAAAGTAACTATCTTACAGCCTTGCCACAAGAGCAAAACGCATATGCTCCACCGAGAATGACTTAAACAAACAATGTGACCAGATAGCCAGAGCTTTCATAAACAGAGGTTACCCCAAACCAATTGTTCACAAACAGATCCAACGTGCCGTCATTAACACAGACACACAAACCAAAACCATCAATTCAGACGTCCCACTGGTTGTTCCTTACCATGAAGGTTTAAATTGAACCTACTTTACAATTGTAAGACAGGTTGCAAACTAACATATCAAATTTTCAAAGAGAGTGAACTAAATAAAAAAATTCAGATTAAACATTATCTTTTTTTAACAATATTAAAGTGCAAGAACATTTATTGAAAATGATTGCAACAAAACGTGCGTACGTAAAAAAATTAATTTAAACATTGATAAAATGTTTTCACTTGAATCTATCAATCCTCAAGTTTTTTAAGATATGACTAGAGTATACAGTTTTTTCAAAAGATTGAGGTTACATACCTTTAACATTAAAAAGAAAGTCTCGCATTGAGTGACGGGACTGATCCCACAGTGTATATGAGAAAATATACAACGCTTAAAGGCGAAATCAATGCCAATAACAATCAACTTTAGCTCGTGAGCAGATTTAAATTACAATCATTACAGAGCAAAACTACAGCTTTAAGCATTATGCCATGCAACTGTCATAAACAAGCGGTACCACAATTGACATGCATGGTATACTAAATAAGTTAACGCAGCATTGCAGGATCAACGAACAAATAGCCCAAAAAGATATGCAAATCAGAAATTACCAAACCACACTAATCAATTGCAGCAAACACTAACCGTAAATTATGAGCAATAAATACACAAACTTTAAATCCACAATAAGGATATTAAACAAACTATCAATTATTTGAGTGGTAAATTGGTCAAGTTACATACTGAATTGAATACAATCGTGTTATTATTAATCAAGGTCAAACTGGATTCGTTTTCAATTAAACGTATAACTACGTGTAATGCTCCAATCGTCCTCAATTAGCAAAATTAAGCTAAGCACGCACAAAAGTGTCTCACCGAGACTACCAAAGGTTAAATTAAGAATACCCGCCAACGCGGTGCACAAAAGTCTCAAACACGAACAATACCAAACAAACGGTCGATCGATACATTAAGACTTAAACTCTAAACCCGAAAAGAATTTCCATAGACGGCTTCCGAAAGAGAAAATTTTGAAAACAGAAAAAGGCAAATACTTTTAAAAACTAACACAATGGCGACAGCCACCTTGCCGACATGGGGAACGAGTTCCCAAAAGCTAAAACGACAAATGGAGCTATACACTTACATGAATTCCATAGCAGTCCAGAAAGAAGAGTGAAGCTAAAAGCTCACGAGAGCACACACCACGGCTTGGCCAGAGCCTAATGACGTACACGCATGCGCGAGGAAGAGTAGAAGGGGTGCAAAGAGAAAGTACAGAGCTAACGTAGAATCAAAGAAGTCGCGTTCCGAGCCGATGAAAGTTAAAATAAAGTCCTGCGCGCGCCGCAGTCGCCACCACTGGAACCAGTATGGTTCAAAATAAACTCAAGACCATACTGAACTCTGGACACAAAATCCTGGCTGCCTCATGACAGACACAAGACTTGTTTTCAAGGCCCCCCAGATTTGTTTTCAAATGACCACTTAACCTCCGCAACAAACTAGTCCGTCCGAAACTCCCACCAACTGCAACCTCCAGCAAAGTAGTCAACCCCAGAGGCTCCTGCAACTGTTCTCGCTGTGGGTCTTGTACCATTCATCAGCCTAAACATCTGTATAAATTTTAGTTTTTAGAGAGTCCCCCCCTGCTCCCATAAAGTCCAAGACAAAATAATCTAGGAAATTATGTACCGGTACAACTATAATTTAATTATTGATATTAAACTGAAATCAAATGTTGGCTGTAGACTTGCACGAGTACGGAAAACAAATGCATTGCCTCATTACACAATGGGCAGTATTGTGCCAGACTACTTGTAATTATGTCTATATTTTTTCACTGTGATCTAGCCAACTTATTTTTTAATGTTTTTTTCCCCTTGGAATCACCTCACAAAATGAATGATTTAATTGAAGTTTGTAAGGTACAGCTTCATAAAGTTCTAGTCCACGAAATCTGTGTTCGTAAAATCATAGTTCATCAAACCTGGGCCAATGAAATTAGAGTTAATAAAGTTGTCATCAGTGAAATTGTGGTCTGTAATATCTGTGTTTAACTGTACTCTTGTAAATGTTTGCCAGCTTTACTATAGAGTTTCAGTAAACCAGTTTATTCAGTGCTATAATTTTGTAGTTGGTGCATATGATTATTTGTTCATTTGCAAAATATTTATTACTTTACTCGCATAGTTTTCTAATTGTATTTTGTGATTAATTTTCCAGATAACACATGTCACCATTATGTGTGCCTTCTGCGATGTCAGGAACAAGTTTTGGCAACTCCAGTACTCGCTGCAAGTCCAGAAAACCTTCTAACTGGCTTGTCTGCACTGGTGTTTCCTGGGAGTCTCCGCATGGAGGGTCTGTATGGAGACTTTAAAGCCAAGTTGGAGGTGTACACTATGCAGACTCCCAAAGAGATCCTGCCTCATGATGTCAAGTACCATATACACAAAGACAAGAAAGTAAGCATTCGACGCAGAGAGTTTTTAAGTGAGGGTGTTTGTCAGTTAAGTGTCAACATTATCTAAATTTTAATAGCAAATTTTGCTGTAACATAATGTGAAAATGCTCTTCATTCAGTTTTGGTTGCTTGTAATTTTTCCTCGTAAAGCACATTTGTTTAGGTAACTTTTCCAACATTAAGTAACAAGACAGTACTTGCCGACAATGTACGCAATGCACAACGCTAAGTCACCTCCCTCGTGTCTTCACCTTCCCTCCCATGCGACATGATGGAAACTCCTTTTATCTCTTTGAAGTAAGTTGGGCCACCTGGGAAGCGCTTACGACATGCTTGTCCAGGCCATTATCAAAGCTTGGCCAACCTCTATAAACTTCAGGGTCAGCTTGTGTCATCAACAAGCTGTGAGAATGATCTGGGCATTGTTGCAGCTAGACATAAGTACTGTACATACAATCTCCAGCAGCTGAGGGGCCAGTAAATGATTAGTGGAGGCCTGTAGTATTCTGAAATTGATTTTATAGTGTTTTGAAAATGAAATTTACAATTTTGTAGTATTTTCGTGTTTTCACTCATTTTACAAAACTTTCATTTTAAACACATACATCACACTGAATTGTTGCATGCAGATTCATGTCCCCTTGTGAAAAAAAAAACTATAATTTTGTATTACAATGTTACGTGCACTATGTATTTCAGGCTAAATTGGTAATATGTGGAAATATATTTATGAATTGATTTTGAGCATATTCCACATCTCAATATTTTCTCCACACTAATTTATTACCTGTGTACTGTAACTGTTAGTCGGCATGGAAATAAACACTTTTATTTGTGGCATCTAAATTATAGTGAAATTTCCCATCCAAGAACTTTTTATTTAAATTAATGAATTTATTTATTTTTTTTTTTTTTTGTTCGCCCTGACGAAGGCACATAAGCGGTTTTCTGGTTTTGACTGCAGACATAGCACAGCAGATCATATTTGTATGTTTGTGCATGTATATATTCATATAGGGGGGCGTGCATGTGTGAGAGAGACAGGGCTATCTTATCTCCCAGGCACCATTTATGTGTGTGTGACTCAGATGACACACAGTGGGCAGCAATTGTTCTTAGTGAAAAAACTGTATAGATTTGTCCACCATTATTCATGCAGAACACTTAGTTCTTGTTCCAAGTAGCTATTTCATCGGAGCTGAATGAAAGCCTTTTGGGACCACCTGACAACAGTGTGTCTGGCATTGGCACCATAGCCTTTGTCTCTCTCCGGTCACAAATTGCAAGCTGGCTGTGTGTTTATGTAGAAAGAGGGTGTGGGAGGGGGAGAGAGTGAGAATGACAGTGTATTCTTATTGTCCTCTCTCCTTCGTGCAAGTGTCTGGGCTATGTACAATATTTGTACTTTTGGGCAAGACTCACCTTCCGCTTCTCTACCATACACAAGATCTAGGACCATGTGACAGAGCAGTGGGCAGATGCCCCGGCCGTGCCGCCGAGGATCTAGGCGCTTGCCCTGAGATATTTTTTCATTTTATAGCAAAAATAGTAGACGTTCATATTTTATCGCTGGTATTTGCATTTGTGAAAATTTCGGTCCTCTAATGATTAGTCGTAGTCTTTGTGTGAGAGGGTTAAAGAAGCCAACTTGGCCCAGGAGATAATGATGACAATGACAATGACAGAAGCGGCAGCAAGGAGCAGTGTCAATGGAGTGGGGTTGGCAGCAAGTGTGTACAGCGACTGAAGAGTTGGAGAGTGTTTAGACGACTAAGTTGATAAAAGTGATTTTGGTAAGGTATGTAATCACTTAGGATGTTTAAGTTAATTATTTTCTTTAATTTATCAAGTTCATCAGGATCCAGCCTTGCTGCACCCAGGATAATAAACTTGAAGCAGTATTTTTTTCTTTAGACAACGTTGAACGTTTTTGTAGTATCCACTCAAATATTTGATTCACTGCTTTTCTTTCATGTTCACACACATTTGCAGTAACTTACAGTTTACATTTTGCTTAATAAACTACTCTTTAATTTTACATATGCACAAGAGAAGTTGAGAAGTAATGGATACTGTACCTCCACAGCTCTACACTTCCTGGCAAGATCATACACAAACACTACAACTATTTTGTTGCTAAACATTGGTTGTTACTGTACGATAACAAAACTCAGATTTTAAAAATATATACTGTATATAAGAATGGCGGGAAATAGGCCGCTAGGCTAAGAAAGTAATGGAACAGATAAAAGTACAAGTATTTACAGTTGATACACACACGAAGGGACAACACACATTTTTTCCAAGGGAGCTATTTACAGGTATCAACTGTAAGTACTTTTACTTATGTCTGTTACGTTACTCAGATTTTAAAAACCTTTTGCAACCTGTACAGTGAGAAAATAAGTGTGAGAAAAAGGGGGGTGGGGGGGGGTGAGACTGTTACATCCTAAAGTTGGCTTTAATATGTAGTAAATATGTAACAAATTCATAACTGAAAATTCTGTTGACAGTACGCCGTTATTGGCATACTGTAGTTTTTCTTCACTTTAAAAGTCACTAGTTTATATTATCTGTACTGAAATACCTACTGTAGACAGTTTCTAGGAACAAAGGTTTTTTTTTATTTCTGCACATTCTCCCTCATAATCCATTTGTTATAAGAAGAATATGCAGCAAATCAACTAGAAAATACAACAGTATATGTATATTTTTCAAGCAAAAAATAGTTGTGGCAGTACAATTTTACTATCTTATTTTTTCCACTAGCATTTTGTGCAAGTGTATGTTCAATACTAATAGCTCAGTACTTGTTTTCAGGACTGTGGGAAATTACGTCTCACTCCGAAAAAGTTGAGTAAGCAGGATTCTAAGTTGTTTATGCCTGCAGTACAATCACCAGCTGGACCATCAGCTGTACGCACGTCAAATTTTCAGTTGGCAGGTTTCATAGTTTTTTCTCTGCGAGAAATAAAGCGAACCCACTTCACTCTTAACAAGGTAATTGTTTTCATGTTTTTTTTTGTGTTTGTTTGTTGTGTTGGATGATAAGGATGGCAGGGGTGCAGAAAATGTATTTGGAATGACTATTTCCCCAGAACACATTATTTTGACCTGAAATTTTCCACCAAAGCCATTTTACACTTTTTAGTACATTAAGGGGCAATTTGATTATGTTAAAAATTAATAACAATCATTCAGAGCTTATCAAAGGACAATATGTGACAGTATAGCTTGTATGCGAGTGCAGCAGCTGATTTACGTGCACATGCAGATACTGATTTTTTTTTTCCCAACAAAATTTCTCCCTGAGGTATTCTGATTTCTCCCGAACCTCGTTCCCTTGATCGGACATATTCTGCACCCCTGATGGGTGGTGCCTACCTCAGAGTCCTGGAAGGAGCAATGAAAGGGATTTGCATGTAAAATCAAATAAGATGTTCAGTATACTATGTGTACAGTATATGTTACACCTGGTGTACATACTGTATGTGCTGCCACTGAATTTTTGTTCATCTTGGTGTGGCGCACATCTCTTAGGCAGTGGTTTCAATACCATGAAAACTGAGCAATTTTTTTTTTTTTGTTCCCAAAGACACTCAATAACACCTTACTTTTCTTTGTAGCAATATTTTTCTCATATCAGTGCAGAAAATAACTTTCACCTGAAAGTGATATAGTGAAAGGTAACCAAGTCCCAATAAATATAATAATTTTAACATGTAAATCCTTGTACAGTGATCTCTCAGTTTTAAGGTCTTCCAGTTTTACCTATTCTTTCACTCTAACAACTGTATTTTTTGGTCCCATCTAAAGTCTCAACATACACTAGACCCCCGATTTTACGAATACTCACGGTTCCTCTCATCGCATTCGTAAAATCGCTACCTTCGTAAATTCGATAGCGGCTTATTTGCCCCCCCCCCCCCCGGACATAACAGAACATTTTTAAATTGCATTTTTTCTGCAAAGTATCTCTAGGCCCCGACTTCTGTAGCGTTTTGCGGGAAATTAGTTAACGTAATAATGTAAACATAAATTGATATCAGTAGCCAGACGTCACACTGTTGAGCGGTAGATATGACCGACCCTTGTCCCCAAAAAATGAGAAAATCGAGATTCCGAGGGTCTTCTCTCGAGTGAATAGCCCGACTCCCGTAGCATTTAACGGAAAAATAACGCAAGTGATAGTTGAAATATAAATTTATATCAATAAGCAGACGTCTTACGATCAAAAGAACACTGCTAAACAATAGATACTATCGATCTTTGTCCTAAAGAAAAGAGAAAACCGAGCTGTCGAGTGCCTTCTCACGAGCGAATAGCCCGATTTGCGTAGCGTTTAATGGAAAAAAAAAAGTAGGCATTCCTTACTAGTAAAATGCCCTTGTAAATTATTCACCAAAGAAAGAAGGAATAAGCGGATGTATTTATTCATTGCGCAGTTTTATGTAACTTAACGTAAAAACATTCCCTTGACGTTGAATTGTACGAGAACGTAGATACTAGTAGCGTGCAGAGGGGACAGATAGCGCAACTGTACGAACGTTCACAAGATGGCAGATAGATAGCGGCACCGTAGCATATATCGACGTTCCAAAAACGCCATTTTGTGACGTTCTTACCTAAAATCGTCGAGAAGTACATGTACAAGGGATTGAAAATAATCACTTTCACAGTCAGTATATGCGGTAAAAATAAATTAGGAGTTCTGTGATTATGTAATACACGAACGTCTATTTATTTTCCAAGTTCGACATATCCGGAGACAAATGTTTCTACATTTAGATAATAGGTAGCGCTATTATCGTGCTCACTTGTGAAACCCACGTTTTACGACACGCAGTAACGCATTGTTTAAGCAAATTATGCGCCAAGTTAATTGTTTTAAGTACGTATGGTGTTAACGCAATAAAGAAAAATATCACGCTATTATTTATAGGGTTCGTGTGAAAAAGTAAACTCATTCGGCACGAGACGAGAGAGATATGGGAGATGCAAAGCAAAGTGGCTGACATCTGGTGGTGAACTTCTGAACCTTCGGAATGGTGATACCGACTGCAGACGCTATATTGTACACGCGCGTAGCGAAGCTATTTAATGTCTATAAAGAAATACTAGGTGGCAAAAATACTGTTCCTCGTTGTAAAAATAAAATATATTTATTAAATATATGTTTCTATATGTATATAAAGAGCACTGTCGATAGGTAACAATGTAAAAATATAGTTACGAGTGTTCGTCATTTTCACACATAGCAACTTATGCCAATCTAATTGTATTCATATTATAAACAGTACTCTCCAAATTAATTCTGTATTAGGTCTACCTATTTCTATTTTCTTTTCCAATTTCCGTATATATTGTAGTAAACACGTTTCTTTCATTATAACTGGTTTATTTAGAACTAACGATATTAGGCCTAACCTCGTCCATTTACTGAATACTGTATTGTTGAAATGATATAGTCGAAGACGTGTCTATTCATTTGTAAGCGTTAAAATAAAAACTTATCATGCGTGTCTTGTTAAAAATAATATTCCGTTTTATGTTTATTTTTGAAAAGTAGATTTTTTTCCTACAAAAAAAATGTTACAAAAAATTTTTTGAAGCTACTTTTGCAGAATGTTTCGTAAATATCTAGTAATGTTAAAATTACAAGCTCATAATATCCCTTTTTTATATAAAGTATTAGTCTACATGCAATAACAGTAATACTAATATATGTTGTAACAACAGCATGAACTAACCTTCAAGCATTATGTAAACTATAAGCATTCTAAACTGACAGTTTTCGTGCGCACAAATTTTAATCAATTTTGTAGTTTTCCAAAAAGATTATATTAAATTTTTTTCTCATAAATTGTACTTTCCGTATAACAAAATCGTTCACTACTACACTCTCTCCGTGCGGCTTTATTCCGTGTCGCTTCTAATGCACACTTCAATGAATAATATGGGATATATTAAACAATTTATTACATATTGTGTATTAAATAGTTTGTCGTGGTCAATGTTGATTTTATATGCATTAATTTAAGCCTGCATTTATCCACACGAGCCCTTAAAAATGAAAACAAACTCGCGTTTCCATTGCCACGCATACGAAAAATACGTTTCTATCACCATTCCGGCCGTCTGCAAGGCGCGACAGTGCTGCTCCTAGCGTTGCTTTGCATCTCCTATAAGACGCCGTGAAACAGCCTAGAAGGAGGCTGTACTATAGTTAAATGAGCATATGCGCATGCGCTGGAACTTTGTGTCTATAGTACAATCTCAATATAGATCCTAATACGTTGTAGTTGGAGACAGGCCGGCCAGCTTGGCACAGGCGGTGCCGCCGCGGCGCGGTTTTCAGACTGTCACTGCCGCATTTTTTAACGGATTTTCGCTATTTTTGTTTTATTTTTAATATTGTGACTTACCAAATAATACTTGCAACTCTACAGTTCATATTTTAATGCCGTGAATTAGATACAGTATGTTTTATTCATTGTTAGGGACCCCTGAAAATGGTGAATAAAACTCACCAATTTCGGTGCTAAAAATCCCTGAAAGCGGTGAATAAAATACAACATAGCGGTAAAAAACAATTATTTACAAATGGCACACTAAAGAAAATATTTATCGTAAATTAACACTCTTAGCATCTCAGTAACAAGAACAGTCAAAATGTTAAGAATTAATGACTTAATAAAAACTGAAATTACCATATTAAAATTTTACGCTATGTAATGAACTGAATGAGAATGACTAATAGTAATATAATATGTGCAGTCAGTGTCACAAT
>PNEQ01039314.1:0-18359 GCA_003012365.1 Medauroidea extradentata | reverse complement strand
TGGAGTAAACACTCTACCACATGGATACTCTAACTGAAGGTAAGCCATGTTCATTATACTATTTATGTTATATTTGTCACTGTATCATACTATTTCCCTAACAAATGTACTGAACGTTATTAATGTGATGAAACTTTTTCTCTCCCGACAGTCTCCTGCATCCTGGCTACACCGAAAAAGCCTGCACAATAAGCTGAAACACAACACCCATACTGCCGGAGGACTGCAAGGAAGAGAGGTGTGGTATACTACTAGCAGCTACTAGAAGACTACTGCAGAAATTACGAGACTCTCCATGACTACACTGCGAAACAAGGACACCACCGCTTTGCTGAGTACAGTTATCAGTTAGACATGATGTCTTACAACAGCTCGAGAATAATATTGAATAGAAATGTATACAAAATAATAAATTAACTCAATAAAATTCAAAAAAATATATTATGTTGTATTTTTATTGCAAAAACATGTTTCCCAAAAGCAAAGTTAATGAGTTTATTACTGTGTCAGGAAAAGGTAGAGTTAGTGCACGTTTAGGTGACAAAATGCTATGTTAATATATGTTGACTGGTATAATGATATTTGCCATACCTAATATAAGGTCGGTGTTCAGTAGTATAAAAAACGTATAACTGTAGAACCACGGGCCAAACACAACAAAAAAAAACTAGTTTCATTAAATTTAATAAGTACGTACACATAACATAAAGTAAAATATTTCCGGGCCTAAACAAATAGTTACGAGCACCGTCACCAGGGTAAAAGTAGATTCGACGCCTATGGAAAAACATTAGATTTTTAATTGCAGAAAATAGTTGTACTGGAAGATTAAGGAAAACAGTATTTCAAAGTTCTCGACACCGACAAAATATTAAATAAAAATATACAATAACTTACAGACAATAAAATACTTAAACAAAGTACGAAAAGTTACTGTGCGATACTAGAAATCGTATACCAAAGTTCAACACAGAAGAAAATGACTCAAACCAAATTTTTAAAAAGAAAAACAGTCTTTAAAGGTCTAACACATAAAAAACCAACATGCAATATCCTAGAGGGAAGGTGAGAGAGGGAGAGAACATGAGAGAATAAGAGAGCACGACAGAGAGAGGGAGAGAGAGAATAAGAGAGCGAGGGAGGGAGAGAGTAAGAGTGTTGGAGGGAGGGTGGGAGGGAGAGAAAAAAGGATAACATACGTAAAACACTTATACGAAAGGGAAAATATTTTAAGAACAGAAATATAACGTATAAAAAGTTGAGCGCAAAACAAATTGATCATGCCTTCTACGCATAAGCAATAAAAAAAAAATATCATGCATTTCAAGGTGAAACTTACATATACGAAAGGTACACCATAAATGTTAATAAATTAAAACAAAAAAAAAATAAAAAGAGAAAAAAAAGAAACTAACTCGCAGTCGAGCATGTGTAAAAGCTAATACATGATAAAAAACTTAAAATTTATAAAACTGGTTAAAAAAATACTATTGGTCATACAAACAAAGGAAAAAAGTATTAGGTTAAAGAAATAGATGGAGACAAGGTTAGATATGTAACATGGTAGGAGGTCAGGTTAGGTCAGGTTAAGTTATGATTTCAGCATTAAAAACATATTAAATAAATGGCCTAGCCGTAGCATAAATTCTACCAAACCCTAACAAATCATAGCAAGAATAACGTATTACAAGAATTGGAAGAAGACATTTATTACTAGAGGTAAAATAATACTACCCTACACTACTTATAAACACCTTACAGAAAAAAAAAATACTCTAAGACCTACACGAGTGGAACACATTCAACGCCTTACGAGAATGCAACATACTAGAAGAATTCCTAGCAGTGTACTATAATACAAGACAGACATACAAGGGAAAATAAGTGTTAGGTTAAAGGAAGAACAGAAACAAGGCTAGACATGTAACTTGTTAGAAGGACAGGTCAAGTTAGGTTAGGTGCGGTAGCGCTCTTAATGGTGATACTTGAAAACAGAGACGGACTAAACCAGTAGTACATACAACATCAATGCTATCTAGCAGACGACACTTGAACTAATACGACTGGCATAGCTACTAGCTCTTCTGGTGGAAAGACTCAGCACCGAAGTCTTAATAATCAACGCCATCTAGGAGACGATCAGTAACTACTGGCGGCCCTACCTAGAGGACAACAATAAAACTAATTAAAAAAAAAACATGATAGAAG
Source organism: Medauroidea extradentata (assembly GCA_003012365.1). Taxonomy (NCBI): domain Eukaryota; kingdom Metazoa; phylum Arthropoda; class Insecta; order Phasmatodea; family Phasmatidae; genus Medauroidea; species Medauroidea extradentata. The sequence goes on along the minus strand of PNEQ01039314.1, from coordinate 16,151 downwards.
GTTGAGCCAATGAGGGTAGCTAGGTATCAAGACAACGGACATTAACCAAGATGGTGGGTAGACCGTACACATTAAATTACGAGACACATGCTGAACAGATGCGGTGATCCGGCTCCAAGGCTCCTGCAATAGAAGGAACTATACTACACTACTAAAGTTATTTCGTTTCCATTTAGAGGTATAGCAGGTTTAACTACGACGTTCGCCATATATTCGCCATTGTGAGTTACCTACGAAATTCTGCCTTTCCAACTGCTCACGAGCAGTTGACAATGTTTCTACCACATTCCTACTGACGTTTACGTCATACGACCTCTGTTTTAAGCCCAGAATTCCAAACGGTTGTTTGGAACCGACTATTGTTCAGTAACCAATTTTTTTCGTAGGAAAGAGAAACTCAGTATAAACCACCTGATGACGCAAAGTGCTGGTAGGTAACTATGGGAAATGCAATTCGTACATGTGCTTAGCGAAGTAATTTATCGTTGATAAATAGTAAAAACTTAGTTGTACTAAAACATGGATCTACACTTCTAAAAAGAGCATCGTCGAGAGGTAACAAAAGTATACACATCGTCGCTAGTGCTTTAATTTGGTCACCAAATTTGTTGTATTCACATGTAATTGGCATTACATGGACACTCGCTCGTGTCTTATTTATACATTTCCTAATTCATCGTAACTTAAGTCTTGAAACTATCGACGATTACAAATAATAAGCATCAACTCGGTTACGCCTAGGTGTTTCCATATACAGAGTTATACAATAAACTCATAAATGTACTAATTTTTATAATTACATTATTGCAGAAATTGATCTAACCGTTTACAAATGTTCGTTTAGGTTGTAAATATTGAATACAATTACATTTCTGTGTTCCTATTCCTTGCTTACTTGCCGTACTAAATTTGTCCACAGAGAAATTTAATAGAATATTTAACCTCTCGAAACTAGATTTGCAAAAATAATGCACCAATGTTTCGTCAAGTGAAAACTACAAATTCATATTCCTTTTATTATTAAGAATTATCTTAAAAATGCCATTTGCATGGATTTTTCGTGACATACAAAACTCATTCAGTTGCCTATCAGTATTCTGAAAGGACAAGTTAAGAGTGCACGCGTCCTTACATAATTTTGTAGTGTACCAGAAATGTATATTACCATATTATCCTTGAGAAATATTTTATCGCCATAATGAAATCATGTACACATTCTCTTCGTGAGGCTGTGTTTCTGGTCACTTTCAATCATAAAGATTAATATACATTATAGTGAATATTGTACAATCAAAAAATTACCTTTATCACATTGAACAGATCTGTAACCATTAATTAAATTCTCGTATGTATGTAAACATAAATAAAACAACGCATATCTTTAAGCACACGGAAAATATATTTCAGTCACTATTCCGGCTCTCTTCAATATACGATAGTGATGTTCGTCGCGCTGCTTTTTATCTGCCGTAAGTAGCTGCGAAGTAAGTGACTTAGGGAGGTATCTATAAACGGCTTTCGAATGACAACCAACTGCTATCCCCATAGAGAAAGCATTGGTAAGCAGTTGGTTGTCATTCGAAAGAGGTCTATAGATACGGCCCTTAGTGACTTAGCCTACCACGAACTGTTTGTCGGATGACTACCTACCTATTTTAGTTTCTTGCGATTGCATACTCTTGCGCAATAACTGGTAAGTTAGTCGAGCTCTTACGTATGTAGGGTGCGGAGAATCGTATTGTTTCGTAGATTCCTCTCTCGACTCTTCACACATTTTCGAGTTGGTCTGAAATTTTTTGTCTAGAGGCTATACTGTGTTGGTGCATACTTTTATTATTTATTAGACGTTTTACGTGGCCTTGAAGAGCTTACGGTCTTTGCAGAGGAGAGTAAAAAGTGACAAATATATGTGACTTACCACAATGTTGAACTACACGACTTTATGTAATTAATTTTTTGGGAAAAACTCATCAGGAATATATTTTGAGTGACATAAAAGCTTTAATTACGATGTTTAGGCTATGTAACTATTACATTACGTTTAAATAGATACCGAAAACTAATATTCCAATAGTAAAATACTTAAAATTAAATCCACGTTTATTCACCCCTTCCCCTAGCTTCCTTATTGTCATAGAACTATTAAACATTAGTAACTTAGAGTGATAGAAATATATTTTACACTGCATTTTGCTCGTTATATCGTAAGTGCTTTATGTCTTGAATTCCTTGCATTTCTTGCCAATATTCTTGCCAAATGATATTCACCTTTATCTTGGGATACATAAGAGTGAACTTTCGAAAGACGAAAATTGAGAATGCTGTGATGTCTAAAGTGTCTAGATCGCTGTGGTCGCTCAAAGGCTATGAACTGTTTCCCAAGACGGCAGCAAGTGTTGTCATTAATCTAAGAAACCGACCCAATCAGATTCGCGAAGATGACGTCGGATAACGCCACTAAATAGGTAGACCATGTCTGATTCAATAAGGAATGTAACCGGCATATAGCCTTTTAATGTAAATAAATAACACATATATTGTAAATACTGTAAATCAGGTTAGAATAGTTGTAGAAATCCAGTTGAAATTGCATTGTGATTAGGATTGTTTGTTCTATGTGACACAATTGCAAAATTTTGTTTAAAGTAATTAATGTGTAATTTAGTTTTGAGTACTGGCGAGAGGCGCAGTATGACCCGAGGATTGTGGCATTGTGTCACGGCAGATTGACGCTTAACACAGCAGGGGAGGGAAAGTTAGGAAAACATGGGGTGAAAGCGAGCGAGAAGCATTGAGTCGACGAGGGACGCGTGGCTTGGATGCTGAAAACTGGGTCACCAAGAGGCGTGACTACGCCCACCCCCCTGCTGTGCAATTTAATATTAATTTCAGTATTATTCATCAGAAATTTACATAATTTTGTAAATAAGTTCAAAGGGGTACTAATGTTAATGTGTGTGTATTTTAAAAAGATGCAATAAATTGATACGGAGGAATGCCAGGGTTTGTTGTCGTCGTCACCCATGAGAGACGCGATTGGCTGAAAGTTTAAAACGAGAGTGGTCCTGGTAGAGTTCGCCACGTAGGCGCGAAGGTGAAAGTTAAGAGGGACTCCGGCGGCGACCTCCGCGAATAAGGGACACGCCACGTGGAGCCACCACGGACGTTTGTGGAAGCCGCGGAGAAAACCGACTTCTGCTGCAACCTTCACGAAGAGTGGACGCGGGTCGATTCGCGGAAATTCGCGGGAAGCCGCGTATAAAACTGATTCTGGCCGCGACTGTCACTAAGAGTGCGATATTCGCGGGAGGTCGTGGTTCATAGTTTTAAAACGATACTCAGTATATCATATCTCGTGGGATTGACGGAACAAGTTCAGCGTTCCGCAGTATTGAAGTATATAAACGAACTGTGTTTTGAATCAGTAGTAATAGATCACCACACTACATTAAAAGCGAGAGGATATAACAGGAACGAGGTGTATTCATCAATGGATCAGTGGTTATGCCACAAAAGTGGTAGGCCTTGGCCGAGTCACTAATATGGAGACAAATTAATTCTGTCTGAGATAGCTTCCAGGACATCATCCAAGACCAAGGTATGCTACCCGAGGTGGCAGTCGATGTTATATACAAGTCATACATATGTCATGATTGGTAAGGAATTAAAGGCTATCAGGAAGAAGGGGGAAGATATTTAGAGCACTGAGCTCATGTCGTCGATCGGATTCTACTGAGTAATCATAATTTATACTCAAGGACGTAGGTCTTTTGCTCAGAATATTTCAAGGGAAAATAAAAGCGAGACTCACGCATCTTTCCGTGACTTCGGTCATGACTGAGGTTAGGGTAGGTGGGAGAGAGCTGTGCGCTGTTCGGCTTTTAGCACCGAGCAGGAATCATACGAAGGAAATATCTTGGGAAAGTACTGTCCGCCTATAAATCTTACCGCAGAGGAGTCAATATCAAATTAAGAATGGCGAACGGCATAAATTGCGAAATAAAATTATTTGAAACTGGATTTAATAAATGACGCAATAAAGTTTGAGAAACTTTGCTCAGTTTTTACGCGTGAAAACACGCACGGCCACTGTGATTACTGACAAGAAAGAGTGAATGAGAGACTTTGGTCAGCGCTTAAAAGCGAGGTTATTACCGCTGATGAGGGGTGATGTGATGTGATCATGGAGCAGTACTGGCATGAAGTGACTGGGGAAACAGGTGATCCTCGAGAAAACCCGCCCACCAATCGCATCGTCTGGCACGATTCCCTCGGCGAAAATCCGGGAACACGCCCGCCAGTAATCGAACCCGGACTGACAAGAAAGAGAAAGTACAGCGCGGAGGGTGAGCACTGGGTTCCATGTTATCTACCACCCACCACTGTAAGAAATGACTGCCAGGCTCAATTATAAAGCAGTTAGAATTTGTAACATCACTACTGGGACATATAATTAACACCAGGTTTACGTTCAAATTCAAATTAGAATGGCAAATGAGCCGCAAATCTTTTTTACTGCTGTTTAAGAAAAACTTAGTTTCTGTGATGGTTCGAAGATTAACTTCTTCAAGTTTGAATCTTGATGCACTATTTCATTTACATAAATAATTAAAAAATTATATACATATATATATATATATATATATATATATATATATATATATATATATATATATACATATATATATAGTAACGTTATTCAAATATACAAAAATGGAAAAAATTTATAACTGTAGCACAGAGCATCAAATCAAGAACAGCTATTATCGTACTTTAACAAGGTTAGAAAAAATTTTTGCAAAAGTAATTTTTATGGAAATTAATTATTTTTGTCTGCTTTATTAACCTAGAAAACTCTTTAGGTATTTGTGAGACCAACAGTATACTTAATATAAACGACAATTTTCATATTAATTAAAACGATTTGGCTCTTCTACCACACAATCGTACTTACTTCAATGTCACTTAGTAGTAATCCTCAATTTACTATTCGTGTCAGTTTTTATTTCGATATTCGTGTAACAGAAACACTGGAAATATTTTTACAAACTGTAACGTTAATTTGGAATAATAAGATTTTGTAAATAAAATAATAATGATGTATTTATTTGGTAAATATTTTTGCCAAACGTCAATTAATCGACATTACATTCTTTATTGGCAAATATTGTAGAAAAACAATTATGGATACGATACCTACTTAGGTATTTGTACTGAACGTGTTCTAATAAATACAAGTTGATTATTTAAAGCGATGCGGAAGTAATGCAAACTTGAAAGTTTACCATGTGATCTGAACAACGGCACAATCACGGGTCTCTGTTGCAAGACTATTAAACGATATAGTACGATTATGTACACACGTAACATTTTCACCAATACTTGCCCGTAATATTTCATCTAAGGTTTTTCTGCGAGCTTTATAGTCGGCTAACACCAGTACTATTAAGAGTTAATTTATTCATACATAAAACTAAATTTGTAGTGACAGTGAAATGACCTCTTTCAGCTAGAAATTTGAAGCCACTAAGCTCGTGCCACACGAATGAGTAAAAGTCTTTTAGTTTTGTACTAGGAGACATTACCTGTGCTTATGCTTCTTGCGATAACGGACGTTCTTATTTTTCCTCAAAGAAAGTGATGGTGTTTTGTCTTCTGGCGTCCTCAAAACAGTTCTGTTGCTTGTAGATGGTACATACGAAGCATTATTAGAAGGCATTAACGGTAAACTGCGTGTCCAATTATGGAATGAATTTTGACTTTCTTGATATAATGGCAAGATGAACTTTTTGTTGGCATTTACTGCTTCTCTTTTGAGGCGATTATTTTGTGCTTTACTATCGTTCATTTGATCGAAATGCAGTTTCTTAAACAGATCTATGAATGCATTGTTTTCATATACAGTTTTAAAATTCTCATTTTTTGATGAAGAACTAATCACAGTTTTGATTCCATTATATCTGCTGTATTTGTCCTCCGGAACCTGAAAAAGAGAACCTATGATAATTAACACTCGGATTCAAAACACACATTTGTACAGTGTAGCAGTATAAACAAAGTCATACAACATTCAAAGACTTTGTGCAATGTGAATTTATTTTATCTATTGGTTTATGCTTAGACATTTGGTATGACAATCCTAACATGTTCAGCTCAGCATTTCATGTACATAAATAACTTAAAATAATCTAGTAAATATGATAAAAGTTTCGAATCCTCAGTCACTAATGCTTCACAAAACATAAAGTTTCTTGTAAAAGTTGTAGTGTGATAGTAGATTATTAGAAAATTTTAGTTATAAGGCCTATAGGCCTATGTTTTCACAGCAAAGAATACCGCTGGTTTAAATGTGGGGTCTTCTTTATGTATCAGAAACAAGCATATTTTCTTTTAGGTCCGGTTAGCTTTTAGGGAATCAGTTAAGCTCGAATCAAAAGCCATTACTCTTAATATTATTCGTAATGAATTTTAGTCATTATTAATTTTGTTGAAGCTAACAGTGTCAGGGATGTGACCGGGAATAGGCAGCCATTTGAAATTATGACACTTGGTGGCCATCTTGGCAGCCATATTTAATATAATGTTAAGGTGAATTGACAACCAACTTTTAGCACGTAGCCAGTTGCGGATCCAGGGGCCCGGGATACCCTTGACCTTTTACGTAGAGTTTACCCTTAAAATATTACAGATTTTTAAAGTCGTATATTAATTTTTTTTGCTTAGGAAACGCCTTAAATAGCACCATTTTGCAACTTAAAAACCAAACTTGTCCGGGGAAGAGCCCCCGGACCCCATCCTTCTTTTACTCAAGGTATGGGCATAGCTACTGTTGAAGGAATTCCCTCCCTAAAAAAAAACCCTACACCTGGTTCCACCCCAGCATGTAAAAGTAGAAATATTGAGTGTGTATGCAAGCATTCACATCGTCACGTAGCTTACGTTCGTACGTGATCTTTATACTTCTCATGTACTGTACGTTCACTATGTGTTGGTAGTGGACCCAGATACTAGCAGTCGTAAGAATGTAATAAGTAATCAAATTGCAATACTGGTTCTAAGGACTTCCTGAATCCGGTTCAATGAACTTTACGTGAGTGCGTATGTATGTTAAGTGTGGTTTTGAACCCGGATTTAATGTTTAACACTGACATAGGTAACTTAGAAATTGATAGTTTCCGGAACTTCCGAAACTTGTTAAATTTATAAAATTTGCATATTAATTTTAAAATATTTAAATCTAAATTTATAGCATGCATTCATTCAGCAAGTACTGACTTTTGAGTTCATGCGTCTGAGTGTATATACGTGTGACGTTACGTATTAAGTATTTATGTCCGTATTTATTTAATTATTTATACAGGATGTTACGAAAAGGTGCCACCAAACTTTGAGGAAACGTTCCACACATACGAAGAAAGAAAATATGTGATATGGACATATGTCTGGAAACACTTAGTTATCATGGTAGAGCTCAATTCCTTACACCTCAGTAAATGTCATCGTAAATAACGCTTCGTACAGAAAATATCCCAAATACCTAATGGATTGATTCTTTACAATGTACTTTACTTCCTAGGTTCACCGCCAGGTTGGCAACTTGACGGAAGGTAATCTGGACTGTGAGTTGAAGAGACGCAATGCAGTCACAATTACCTTCCGTCACGTCGCCCACCTGGCGGTGATCCTAGGAAGTAACGTACATTCTAACGAAACACTCCATTGGGTAATTGGAACAATATCTGTACGAAATGTTTTTTACGATGACATTTAACAAGAGGTAATGGAAGGGGCTCTGCCATGGACACTACGCGTTTCCGGATATATGTCCATGTCACATATTTTCTTTCTTTGTGTGTGTAGAATGTTTACTGAAAGTTTGGCCGTACCTTTTGTAACACTCTGTATATGTGTGTGTGCATGTAAATCATACCTAAGAGCTTTTAAACCCAGTGACTAAAAACTCGGAGAACAGATTATCTATTTTTTGTATATTATTTATCAATGTTATTTTACAAATGGCCGCCATTTAATATTTCTAGCGCTATGTCATGTCACTGGAGCCATTCAACCATTCCCAACCAACACGATATTTCATTAACACATGCATTTAATATTAAAGAACATTCGTTGTATTTTTACCATTTTTGAATAAAACACGATACGATTATGTACATACGTAATGTCATATTTCGAGAACAACTCAACCGATTGCAACCAAATTTTCTGCTGTATCTTTCCTTAAATCACGCTTTGATTTAAGTACAGTTAATTACTGTAAGTTCAATGTTTTGGGAACTAGCGAGTCATGTATAAACACACATTGTGTCATATTTCGAGAACTACTGGACTGAATACAATTAAATAATTTATTTCCCTGCACAGTGTAGGTACATTTTTAAACTGTTTTGTATTATAGTCCGACACGAATAAATTAAGGTTTTTGCCATATTTTGAGATTTACAAAAACTACCGGAACCTAACTTTGTTTTGACAGGTTATCATTAAAGCTTTAGTCCAAGAAGGGATAGTTATTGTAGGATGCCGTTTAGCAGGACATGAGACAGCATGTTGTGAATAAATAACGATTTTATATAATATTTCTAGAACTTCTCGATCAAGACTAAATAACCTTTAAACTTTTAAGTGTTTATTGACAGAACATTATAGATAAAGATATGAAGTAAGTGAAGTGACGCGGCATTGCTCAGTACTTAATAGCGAGGTCTTTAGCGCTGGTAAGAGGTGTCATGATGTGAGTATACAGCAGGGCCGGAATGAAGGGGCGGGCAAACGGAAGATCCCCGAGAAAACCCGCAGGCGAACGGCATCGTCCGGCACCATTACCAATTGCGAAATCCGGGTACCGACCCCTGGGAATTAAACCCGGACTGCCTTGGTTGGAAGTGAGTGTTCTATCCACTACGTCGATCGCGGCCCCAAATTTGAAAGTGCAATTTTTTCACCCATATAACTAATTGAAACCAAGTTTTATATTTTTTTACAATTATTCATGCCTCTTTTTCCGTAGGGACTGTTGTTGGCCTTCCCCTTTACCAAATTAGGTAGGACACAAATACATAAATAAGTAAACAAATTTTGTTATATTTTGTGAACTATATCGCTTATTTTAACCTTACCTAATAATTTGACACTTAAGTATTCAAACTTTGAATTTCGCAGTGTTTGTTGTCTAAAATCTGTCATTTTGGTAGAAGCACATCATGAAAACATAAATCTTTATTATGTTGTGACCATAAGGACAGTTTGCAATTAAATTTATCATACGAGATTTAATTAAAATATATTTTGTGTATGTGATTCAATATTTTTGAAGATTTCACGATACAATTATTTAGGTTCTGTTTTATATGTCATGTACTTCAACACCGAGACACAAATAAACTCAAATTTGGTACAGTAAGTGGGGGTGACTTGTACACTTTGGGACATTTTATACTACTTTTAACTCCTCTAGGCCTAATTGTCAACTGTGAGTTAATTGAATGCCATGTGTATTTTTACTATTCGGAAATTACCACAAGTGAACTTCTTTAATCAACGCTACAATGCGTGCGAAAAATACTTTTTTGTAGTGTCCTAAAGTCACCCCCAGTTACGGTACTTTGAAATATTATCATTCAGTCTTAAATTGTTGTACTTCTAGTTTGGCAGATAGCATGATATGAGCAAATAACTTATCATATTTCAAATCATTTTGGATGACTGTAACACAATGTTAGATGTTTCAAGTTGAACACATAAATCTTTTATTATATCAGTACGTATTATGTATATGTGTGTCAGACATCCTAGAATACAACACGACATGCATAAAGATTTAAGGTCATATGCTACCACTAGAACCTTTGTACACAACTTCTATAGGTACTTTACAACTTCACCATCCAAGGTTAGGCATCTATAGGATTTTTCGAAGACCGCAATTTTGGAAGATAACATAACTCGAATAAATAAACACATTCTGTTAAATTTTGGAAACACTTCATCCATTTAAAGTCAAACCATACTTACAGTTAAACTATTTTTAAAATAGGCATGATAAAATACAGTTTTTTATAAGATATTTATTTTAAATGGTGACCGTTCACATTTTTGGACTAATTTGTACTTACACTGAGGATCGTTGGCTAATAAGTTATATTGTAACTCCTTGTTATGTTTAGGTTACTCAATGACAACGTTAACGCAACATAGGTAAATGTCTCGATTCAGAATGAAATATTTCTACTTTGTGTTCTACGCAACAGAAAACTAATTTACAATTTATCGAAAGTGTAAACATAAAGTTCGTAGTATGACTTTTTTAGTGGTAAAGTTGAGATGAAATGAAAGTCATGTATTATTAATTAAAAATATCAGACTGAGTTTAAGTTTACTCAGTCCGAATAACAGTATGACTTCTCGTAACAATTTTATCTTCTCTCATGTCAACATTTTTGACAATGTGTTGCTTGTACAAGAATTGTATTGTTATCTGAACCATAAACTGATTATTAAGCTTATGTAACATAATGTGCTCAGTTCCATAACCAAATATATATTAAAAACGTCTGTAAACTTTCGAAGAATTTGATACGGTAATAGCCTTTACAAAATCTTCAGAAAATTGATGTTTTTGAGAAGCGACCTTCTAATGGAAGAGAGTAACATGTCTACATCGACATACGGCTCGTATTCTTTTTTTTTTTTTTTTTGTAAATTAAAAATAATGAAGGCCACCTTTATAATTAAAAAAACATAATTGATTTTCTAATTGTTTAAAGGAAAACGTCTATAATTATGCTAAATGTGGCATTAAACACTAGAGACTCACAATTTAAAAAACGCCTAACCAGATTTTTTGATATATTTTAGCATCATTTATGTGCAAATATCTGTTTTTTGAAATACTTGTATGAGATAAAACAGGAAGAACTTAAACGGAGGTACTTTAGCAGTGACATACAGTCCTCAGTTCAAAACTCGAAAAACAATTAGTTCCCATGTGCAAACAGTGTTATGCCCACCAAAATTACAATGTGTCACTTTCCCACCAGTGCATTCCTTCACAAGCTTTTCAGTACAGAAACAAGATATTTCACTGCAATGCCTATTAAAACAATACGGAAACCCAGCAAGCACATTGCCTGCATATGCAAAATATATTCTGTCCGTCAGTGAGAGTGAGTGAGAGATTTCAGTCAGCGCTCAGCATCGAGGTCTTCAGCATTGGTGAGCATGGAGCAGCGTCGGAATGAAAGGGCGGGAGAAACGAAATATCCCCGAGAAAATACACCGACCAGTGACACCATCCAACACGATTCTCACATGCGAAAATCCGGGGACCGACTGCGCCGAGAAACGAACCCTGATCGCCTTGGTGGGAGGCCAAACGGCCACCGCGACCTCTTCTGTCTGTCAGATACACCTAAGCAAATCGGGATTGGTTTTAACATCGAATAGGTTTGCTTAATATAGTTATCTAATGTACAACACATTGATAATAATATTTACTGTATCAAATCGTGTCTTGTCATTACATTCCATGTTTATTTTGAATTGCCCATAGAACTGGATGTACACTTTTTTGTATGCCAATGTAATGGAATATTTTTTACTTACATTAAGCTACATTTTGTGTTTACAATATTGGTGTGAAGAGAAACTTTATGTAGCAACACTGACAAAAGTTGTATCAGGTGTCAAAATTATGTCACTGTGATAATGCATTCGCAGTTTAAATAACAGTTTGGTACCTTTTATATAGATCATTGCAGGCCTAAGCATGAATGAGGAAAATAGATCTGCAGCCACTAAAAGTAACGTTACACTTGTTAAAAAAGGTAAGTCGCAAAGAAAAAGAAGGCATGAAAAATCGGGGCGAAGAAAACTAAGTTAAATTAGTTATGCCTGTATTCAATTTATCCCTTTTAAAAATAATTGACACGAGACAACAATCATATTAATTGTTTCTAATGTTACAATTATTTCGGACATTCTGAAAATGGTTTCCCGAAGAACAGAATTTGTAACTGCCCACAAATCTAAACATTTAAATGCTGTGAAATATCAATGCAGTATGCATTTTACCAGGAATCCGACACTATTTCCAAGTATGAAAATTATCTCGTAGTGATGCTTTTACAAGCCATTGACAACAAAATGTTCTCTGCAACAATAACATGGAAGGATACAGTGACAGTTCAAATATGTAGATATATGTTCCTAGATTTTATGCAGATAGGAAAATCACATCTTCAGAATTTATGTAACACTGATTGGTGGAATAGGTTTTACGTAAAAAAAATAAGCTTAAAGAAAATTGTGTGTTAAAAGCTTCATTGGGAAACTAAAGTTCAATAATTCTAAGCAAATCAGAAACTGTGTGCTATCAGCATATTTCTAGCAGTTTAATTGGGGCCGTGGTGGTCGAATGGTAACGCAGTATCGCGTCAGCGCTCGCCGAGTGCACATCGCAGAGCGGCATGCGAGGTCCGTGGTGTTGTACGGGTAAACCCGCGCGCGTGTTCGCATTTGTTTGTGTACTAGTCACTTTTCTAAACTCTACAACGACAACACGAGTTAATACATTAAGAATTACGTTTGCTAAACGGCCGGCCGCATTAGATATCCACGAGTGGATTGACACGTCACTACATATTCGCGAAGACCAGCTGGAAGCCGTACAGCTGGACGGCCGTCAAAACTGTGTCTTCTTGAAATTGGTCTCACAACGACTGTGTGAACAAATACTTCAGGACACCAGTGTCACTTCATCCATGACTACCAACGACGGGGAACGGATCAACGTCACCACTGAAGCTGCCGTCGATAATATCAGTCTGGTAAGGATAGTCAATTTACCTATTGAACTTGATAATTCCACTCTGGTGACTGTTTTAGAAAGGTACGGTCATGTCATTTGTCTTCAGGATGAACTCTGGGGCCCTCAATATAAATATAAAGTTAAATCCGGTGTGCACGTTGAACGAATGGTCATTTGCAAGGCGATTCCATCTTATGTTACTATTGATGGAGCACATGGAGTAGTTATATACCCGGGTCAGCCACGTACTCGCAACTATTGCTTCCAGTCAGGCCATGAACGTGTTTCCTGCCCCACACGACAAGCTAAGGATTCTCGTAGTATACAGAGATTGGAAAAAGGGTCCTTCAGCCAGGCTGTCACTGGCGGTAACCGAACTTTACACACATCTGTATCTGATTTCGTTAGTCCTTTGTTCACCTCACACCAACGTCAGCTGCTGCAGGTGCCACCAGGCGAACAAATCTCTGAACAGTTAATTCCGCTCACCGCGAAGACTTTGGTTGCCGATGTACTGCCAGCCATGTCCACTACTCAAATGCGTGAGGAGAATGGTGAGGATCAGGAAATGGACTTCGCGGGAACCATTCGTCATTCAACACCTGAACCATCGTTACGTGATGTTACCCCATGGTTTGACGACACCGAACAGGCAAATTACAGACAAATTGAAACAGTGCCCTCCGAAAGTACAGCGTCTACAAAACAAACATTATCTATCATGTGACAAGCGTGGCCGTGACACAACGAGTAGGACGGATGATAGTAGTCCTGTACGTAAGTCAATTGCTTTCTCACCTACACTTGTTGAAGAAATGTAGGATAGTTTAGAGTCGTTTGAACTTGCAAAAATTGTAATTGCTAAATTACGTAGGCCTACATCTCAAGAGCACGGGCCTAAAATATGACACACGCAAGACATGACGGTCGCTCTACACGAAACAGATGTGGCATTGTACACGACTGCTTTCGCTGACTGTTCAAACACTGTGTGACGATTGCTAGCTCTATTTTATCATCTCCGCTTATCCTGTCCTCAATTCTATTCCTTTACGTATGTTTTAAAATGTAACACATATGACGTATTTGTTTTGTATGCAGATGGTGTAATTTCTTCCGATGATAATCATGTCAGGTTGAAATCACAGTGAGCGGCCATGCCTTTTCAGTTTTTGGGAACAACACTAGCACTTCCTGCTAACAGCAATGATTACTGTTCTTACAGCCATGACACTATAAAATTTGTGATGTGTCGACTCGTGCACGTTTTTCAACACTAGAAAACATTTATCTCCCAGCAAGCTGTGGATATTTGTTTCTTACAAGAAGTTCTTCTCCACAATTTCCCCGGCGGTTCTCGTGTGAACGTTTACATGAATGTTGGCGATAGAGGGCGTGGAACTGCTATTCTCACCCGGACAGGTCTCGAATTGTCTGAAATTCAATGCCACCCCTCTGGAAGGATAATTGCTGGAAGAGTGGCTGACGTGGTGCTCGTGAACATATATGCTCCATCTGGATCACTAGCTCGGAATGAGAGAAATAAATTCTTCACTACACATTTTCTACTGTTTTTCCACCCAACTGCCGTTATCACATCGTAGGTGGTGACTTTAATTGTGTGGAGATCATGTAGGTGTCCCTTAGCCTACAAATGCAGTGCTGGCACAACTTGTTGAGCAGTTGCAACTCATAGATATCGCTTGTGCATTACATGTACCATCTTCGCATTATATGTACATAACAAGCCTCAGTAAATCGCGACTGGACCATTTTTATTTTAAAAAGGCCTTCTCACATAAACTACACTGGTACGATAGTAGTACGATTATGTTCCTTCTGGAACAGGAGCCGGTGTGAGGAGCACGACCGAGTGAGGAGCCCCCCGCCATGTTATGACGTCACGTCCCCGGCCGCCATGTTGGATTACCTTGACATTTAACCGTAACCTTGACCTTTAACCTTGACCTTGACCTTGAGTGTCAAATTACCAAAATTTTCGAAAATTTCGAAAATTTCAAAAAAATTTAAAATTAAAAAAACATTACGAAAATTCCGAAAAATTACAAAAATTTTAAAAAAATTTTAAAAATTCCGAAAAAATTCCGAAAAAATATCACCTCCATCTTGTTTCCGGACGCCATCTTTTTTCCGGCCACCATCTTTCTGTTTCTTCCGAAAATTTTTCGATTTCGCATTCCATAATAACCCTGCACATTTTTGATAAAATTTTTTTTAATAAAAAACTTTTTAATAAAAAACTATTTAATAAAAAAACTTTTTATATAAAAATTATTTAATTAAATCAACTACCGACACATCTTACCCGGACGAGCTCCATCGACACACTGACGCCCCCCACCACTTTTCACATGTATATATTAACTTATCCCCCCTCCCCTACCTTTACCCCGTCCTTTATTTTAATTGGTTGTTAGTCACGTGATGAATTCCCCCCTACTTTCCCCTCTCACTGACTTTCGTGTTATAACCCGCTCAAACTACTACACACCCCTCCACCCCCTCTCCCAACTTTACCACCCCTTTCTTATCCTTCATATTAAAATATATTTCCTTTATGATTCTCACTTCACAGCACGTCACTAGTGTCGTCACATAGCAGCTAGATGACCGTAAGTAGTAACAACCATCGATTGCGACTACATATTGATCATCAATTTTTAAATTATCGGTTTTTAAACATTGTAACTTTAATTTCAAAAACTTTATTTGAATACCATTTATGAATACTTCTTAATCATGACTTATTTCTTAGCTATATCCGATCATTTCCCAATAAAATTAAACAATTATTAAAAAAAATTTTTGGTAAATATTTTTATTATACCTACAAGGACTTTATTTCCTACGGAACTTCATCGTCTACACTAACACTCCTACCAAATTAGCTACATTTCCTTCAATTTCCGATTAAATCAATCATTCGTTTTGAAAATAACATATTTATCAGGACAGTTACATCGAAGAAACAGGCGTACAATTTCATATTCATACTACTTATGCTAAACGCACCACTCCTACGCCCTCGCACCTACCATCGAATCCCCCTTCACAACTCTACCTTCACTCTCCAACAGTCCCGTCAGAACCTGTCCGAACTGATCGTTACACTCTTCTGCAGTACATATACGCGCGTATGACATTGTCTCTGCTTAGCGAGCAGTTTCATATACACGACATCACGCAGCCATGCATATACCATCATCCAATCTCGTATCACTGGCCTTCTTCCATATCAGAACAGCTACCTCAGTTTCATATATTACTATTTTTATTCTATCTTTACTTTGTACTCGAAAAAAGT